>JAMKCH010046636.1:0-91866 GCA_023653785.1 Ophioderma brevispina
TAAATTTACCTCCTTTAATTCTCTTTAGATTTATTTAATCTATTTTTATGAATCAAGGTTATATATTTTTATTACAGCCCTGCAGTCTCCCCCCACATTCGGTTCCCCTCAATTGAAAATCCCCTGGAAACCGTGTACGTTCCCTACATTTGTTTTGTAAAATAACTTAATTCAACATATATCCTATGTTATAGCCAACCAGAATTCACAGATTTCAATAACACAAATTCATTACTCTGCTGCCCATTATTGAAAACTGCCAGCATTCTGATTGGTCAGTTTGCTGACCATTATTCTGCATAAATGGGGCCGCGAATGCATTTTTATCTTATAATCACACTGTTTTCGGAATAGAATATAAATAAAAGGGTTGCAGTATTATTGATGGGCTCATAATGGTCCTTCGGCCGAATTAAAATAATGGACTCGGCTGCGCCTTGTCCATTATTTATTTTTTCCGACCTCGGACACATAATTCGCCCATAAAGATACTGCTCACCCTTTATTTTCCTTAAGTGTACGTTTTAAGTCATCAAATAGTCTACAATATATCGCCGATGTATTGTTATCCCCCGAATTCTTATCTGGGACTTTTTAGTGCGTGTGTCCACCCACTTAAATACTAACCGAGATCGTTAAGGCGGACCCCTTAAACCAAGGCCAGGAACCCACCGTTCGTTCACAAGTGTCATCTCCTGATTTTTTATAGTCTGATTTTTATTCCTGTCAGTAAAAGCACATATGTCGATGGTAGAATTCATTTGGAGAGGATGTGTAGATAGAGATTAAAACTTAAAAAGCCCCGTAAATGCTCACAACTTTGTTCCAAATGCAATTGATGCTGTAACCCCCATTTTACATGGACCTTTTTGTATCAAATATGTAAAGGCTTCATACCAGACATAAAGTGAATAGATTGTCGTACAGTCTGAGACACGCCATAACCGATCATTTGTTTGCGAGTCAATCAAAGAACGGATAAAGTGTCATGAATATCTAGGCGGGTGAAACTCTTACGGTTGAGGAGGATTAGGCCACGAAATATTGTAGTTCGTTATGAGTGGTCAAAGTCTTAGATTTAGGACAAGGTTGACCAAGATGCCATGCATTATTTCTGGAGAAGGCCGAGACGCGATATGCAATTTAAAACGTTATCAGATTTTATAATTATTCCTTAGTGACGTAGAAGAAAACTTTTGGGGGTAATAATTATCAGATTCATTTTCTTTTCTAATGTTGAAGGCTTCAGAGTTGTTCAATTTGGGTGTTTGGATTTATTCAGTTCATTTGCCTTGCATTTTTGTTCGTGAGCAGGAAAGGGGTATTTTTAAATTATGGCCTTGATTAAGCTGATATGGTATCTTCACATCGAATTTCTATTGTAATGATTGGGTGAAGTAGGCACCCTCTCTCAGACGATGGAATCGTCGACAAGCCCCAAAACTTTTAATGAACTGACAGGGATAAAAAATCCTACTATAATCCTCCTGGTAAAACTTGTAAAGAGGAATGGACAGGCTTTCAGAAAACCCTTTATTTGATGTCATCTGGACCTTGGAGGAAGAAGTTATGCCTATTTTACTGATACCGGGGACTTTCACAAAACTCTGTTTAAACCATTTTGAGCTACACAGAGTTACAAAGTGGTATTTAGCCAGTGCTTTGGTAAAAAATTAACAACAACTTCATCTCCCCCCAAAAGATAGGAGGTGGAAGAATATTCTCAAGGATTATTAAATTTAATATCCCCAAAATGCTGATGAACCAATTTCCAATGTACCAGTATACCAAATAAGAAAAAGTCAAGATGGTTGGTGTTGTTAAGACCACGTTTACTTTGGATCAGCAAGCTTTCATGGTATTAACCTTACAATGAATTAAAACTTGTGGATATGCACAAAATGTTTTGAAGGTTCTTTAGGCAACATTGACCTACTGATACAAATCTCGAAGATGCATATTATCAGCAAAGAAGGAGGGGGATAGCAGGACGCCTACCCCAGGAACGGCTAACCACAAATTTGTAACTGCAGTATCTGGATGAAGTTGATAGTATCATGAGGTGTTAGAATCACGCCATTTAAGTCAGATCAGAATAGAAGAGGCCCAGACAGTGGCGGCCAAGACCTCTTTTTTCTGGAGGAGGGGGGGGCGGGGGGGGCAAAGGGGGCAAAGTGATGAAATTTTTTTTGGGGGGAAACTGAAATTCTGGCCGGGGCAAAATTCAGATTTTGGAGATTTTTAACAAATTTTTCGCCAAAATCGCTGATTTTCCCAAGAAATTGGCGATTTTTGGTCCATCTAAATCGCTTATGTTTGACCAAAAAAAATCTGTCATTTTTCTTTCGACCGGGGGGGGACAAACTAGGGGGGGCAAGAAATTTTTTTTTGCCCCCCCCCCCGTGCGCCGCCACTGGGCCCAGAGACAAAACACTTGAGCTTGCTGCAAGACAACGTGAGTCCCTTACAAAAATGTAATCACCCCCCAAAACATGCTAGTACAGGCTCGTTGAAAGCTGATACGAGATCGCAAAGAGCACGCCCCCCCCAATTGCGCACACGCAGATTGATGACTTATTTGACTCTGAAAAACTTCCGCTCTGGATAAAACATGCACAAGCCGCGAGTATGGCAAGCTATAAAGGCCATAACGTTTGCTGCACGCGTTGCGAGAAAGTAGCAACGCGTTGCTACTTTCTATGCAACGCGTTGCCCGAAATGCCGCAACTGCGTTGCTGAAATGTCCAGTATGCATCCCTCGATCAGCACAGCAGAGCCAGCACCACCGACCACTGAGAGGGCCTTTGAAATCAGGACCACAGGGCCGCCCGGTGTTTTAATAATATTAGATTACTACCGTGCTTCGGGCAACATAACATGTTTGTTACCGCGACTGAGACGTCAAGATGTTGGAGCAGGAAAGTTTAGGACCGGGTCAAGTTGGTTTTTTTTTTTTTTTAATTTTTTAGTTTTTTTTTTTAGCAACTTCCCTGTTTTCTGCAATCAGAGTTGGGTGGGCCAATTTTTTTTTTTTTACTCATCAGTGCGTCAGAGTTTTTTTTTTTTTTTTGCTCACATAGTGATCATTTTTTTTTTTTCAAAAAACTCCTGATCCCCCCCCTTGAGTCTAATGTTCGTCCCTACCACTGGCTCTGATGGTGGCGGGTTTTATAAGACTGGCTGCTGTGGGTTGCTTGTTTTATTGGACGCTCTGTGGTGTGGTTTTATAAGACTGGCTCTGGGGGGCTGGTTTTATAAGACCGGCTCGTGGTGCTGGTTTTATATAAACTAGCTCTATGGTGCTGGTTTTAAGAGACTGGCCTCTGTGGTGGCTGGTTGTATAAGACCGGCTCTGTGGTGCTGGTTTTATATAAACTAGCTCTAGGTGCGGGTTTTTAAGAGACTGCCTGTGGTTCTGTTTTTATAAGACCGGCTCGGTGGTGCTGGTTTTATAAGACGGGCTCTGTGGTGCTGGTTTTTAAGACTGGCCTCTGTGGAGCTGATTTTATAAGACTGGCTCTGTTGTGCTGGTTTTATAAGACGTGCTCTGTGGTACTGGTTATATAAGACTGAAATCTGCCCATTGATTCTTTTTAAACAAGATACTTTAATACTGATGATGGTCCATCTATAATCCAACAGTACCGAGCCACTTGATGGAACCAGGGTTTAACCCGTGATCTGAACCACTGGAAGATCCTGGATTTTACTCTTCTCTTCATTTTGATGGGTTTTAGATGTAGTCTATACAAAGATAGTAAGTTCTTTTAAAGGGCCATTTTTCCGATATTTGGATAGTGGTATTATTTTACATAGATTAAGTGGACTAAATTGGTACCACTCAGGCATGACATAGGATGCACGTGGATTTACGTCTGAGTTTCGGGAACGACCCTGGTCGTCAATCCCTCCACCCAGCAAACCGCAGAGAGCACGGTATTAATCTACTATTATAAAACACCGGGCGGCCCCGTGGTGCTGAATTTCAAGTTGCCCTCTCGTGGGCTCGTGGTGCTGGTCTGCGGTGCGAATTTCAAGCGCCTCTCGTGGCTCCTTTGGTGCTGGATCTGCGGTGCTGGTTGGAGGGATCCGACCCTCGGAATGTCGCAACGCGTTGCGGCAATACGTTATGGCCTTAGGCTTGCCATACGCACTATACAGGATGTCGAGCATGTGCTCACAATTACGATGTATGCGCGCACAAGCATGCAGCTGCAGCACGAACTAGCATTGTGAATTCAAGCGCGCAAATTGCGAGGCAGTACAAATTTTAGCTCGCAGGTTTTCGCGCATGTGCGCGCAAGACAGGAAGTGCTGAATTGCATTGTGGAAGGTCAAAGTTCATCCTGTCTTGGAGGGAAGCCTGAAGACAAACATGTAAGTGGTATGTTAATTGGTGGTAAATTTAACATATTCTAGGACACATGGCATGAAGTAAGACAGATGTCCATGTAGCAGATTATTAACAGAACCTTAAAGTTTATTTGGGGAAGTATATTCAACAATTCAGATTATGTTTACAAGGACCTATTTTTGAAAGAATTAAACCTAAAGATCAGAATGCGGAAGACATGTTTTGTAAGCTTAGTTCTCTCAATGTAATTCTGCCTTCGGCATTGTGATTGGCAGCCACCTACATTTCTTAATCATGGTTAAGACGTGCATTTGAAGGTGCTAATTGTGACTGTATGCAGAACTATCAAGTTCATTTTAAAGTGGTATTACCCGATTTTTGTTAAAGAATTGAATTGGTAGCATAAATTGAGTTATAACTGTAAAATAAACATAATTATATACGCCTTTATACTCAAGATACAAAAGGCTTAAAATTAAATTCATTAAATTAAAATGTACAAATTATCAGTGTAGCTTGGCATAAGGGAATTTACCCGATTTTTGTTAAAATTTTTATATACCGGTATATTTAGGGATCGACCCACAAACAGATTTTGGAACAATTGAGTGCATGCATGTTTAATACTAAAGTTTGTATCAAGGTTGTTTTTAAAGGGGCATTACCTGAATTATTTAAATTTTTTGACCATTTTAGTTGTGAATGGAATATAAATCGGCAGGTCAATTTAAGGGGGCATTTACTGATTCACAGTCTTATTGGTATAACATGTATGTCTAATATGACATGGAAATTCAATCATTACTTCAAGATATTGTCATTTTCCATTTTCTGTCATATAGCATATAGCATGGTCAACGGGACGATTTTTGAAGTGACATGTTGATATAGGCTGTTATAATTAAACTCCCATTTTCAGCATCATGAGCAAAAAAAAAAAAAAAAAAAAAAAAAACTGTCACCCAAAGACCCCCTTTTGGGAAAAAACACCCACATAGACCCCGTGAAGAAGAATTCCCGCGTTCGTTTATCAAAGTAGCCGAATTCGGAAAAAATGTAAAGTTAATACTTGATATACATATGGATTCCATTGTAAAGGTCCCCTTTATTGATTAGGACGGCTATTAGGCCAGTGGTTGCAATAACGGTGAGGTTTAGGTTTTGGCTATAATGGCCTATAGGACCCTAGGGTTAAGAGGGGTTAGGATTAGTTAGGGTTTGGTTATCGGGTCCGGTGAGTACCACCATTGGATTAGACCAGACCACTTAGACCTGGTGTGATTTACTACTTGACAAATAGGGGGTTATGTGATTTTATTTTTTTTTTCTGATGGGGGGGAGGGGAATGTTAAATATTAATTATTCAGTCAACCAAGCACTATCTGCATCATCAGCAGTAAAATCATATGATAACCTCGATATATGTACGTAATGTGTGTGTGTGGGATGGTGTAGGAGTCCTATTCATAGTGCCTATAACTTATGGTGGTTAGCAATTTTTTCCAAACCCAACATCTTGTTTCATTTCCTCCTGCCCCCTCCCTTGTAATATTGACGGGCCTAAATTATTAGTTTTAAAGCTACTATAGCCTGTCGTACGAGCTGAGTCCACTGAAAACCTATTTCGTGTCATCCCGTGTCCGTACAGCCAAGTTGGACATAAGAACTTAGTTCCAACACGCACGCTGTAATACAGGATCTCTCTCTGTGCCGAACTCCTGGGATAACCCATTGTTTTCGGCAATTAACATGCCGTGCGGCAGGGTAAGGACGGAGCCGCCCGCATTTTCGGCATGATACATTGCTGAACCCCGGCGTTTCGGCAGATACCGCTGCCGTACGGCAAGGTCCTCTGCCGAAAGACCGGGCGATTCGGCATAACCCGGTATGTCGGCGCAGCACAGCTAGCTCGCGCGTCGCGGCACTCGCGCAGTGCAATACGAGCTCTATATAAATACTAAATTATGTAAAACGGCTGCATTTCGGGGTAAAATATACAGGGGTAAATTTTGTAACTGTTTCATAAAGGGCGAAAGTTTACAGACATGTTCAGGCTGCATATATGAGGGTTACTTACCTTGAACACAGTAGGCTTAAGATGTTTTTTTTTTTATCACAAAAAATTTTGGTGCCAATATTGTTGTCTGGACTTGGGAGAGAAGTAATTTAAGCAGACATAATGAAATGTGGCCCTTTTCAATGGCTACCTCCTCCATGTGCAGCTGAAGTAATACAGATTTGTGATAAAAAAAAGAATGAGGAGGGAGAAAAGAAGAAGAAACTAGTTTATAAACCCCAATGTGTTACATTTAGAGATTTTAAACAAATTCCGAGTTGATCCAAACCAACATTTGTTTCATCCATTTGCCTTGTTTCAATCGAGAGCTACTCCAGTTACTGCGGACACAAAAATCGAGTTTGTGGCCACTTTTGGTTGAGTAAAAACGGTGAATGAATTTGTTAAATCCTAAGTTATTCACACTTGAGCAGTCCCATATGAACATCTTTAAAAGGGACGTCTAAAGAAACTCTAAAAGGTTTCTTAATGGTGGAAGTTATGATCAGTAGTTCTGCTTTTAAGATAAAGTGATAACATTCGAGATACTGTTCTTGTTAGAAGAGAACCATGAACGTAGAGCCGGCGATACAGCAACCTGGAGGGGAGTGTTTTTATGGTCTTGATGAATCATGAAACGCAAATTCCCTACCAACACTTTTGATACTTTGGCTTCAAATTCAAATTTGTATTGACTTCAATAAGTAGTAAATGCACAAGATAGTGCATATTCTTTAAAAGCATTTCTTTGGATTTGGAGTGTTTATTTGTGTCAATACATTCCTCCTTCTGGCATGATTTTAACAGATACCAATTTGAAATAATTCAAATTTCCATTCATTGACGTGCAATAAATATTTGTATGGTTTATTATTTATGAAAAGAAGATATTATCATTGAACTGATTATTGACTATTAAAAACTGTGCGATAAAACTAGTGTTCTTTTGTTTACTTTAATAATCTTTGTTTTTTCTTCTTGTCAAGTTCAATCTTTTTGTTTTGAGGTTTAAGACCCATGGCATACCTGGCCGAAGCATCTGCCCAGTGCAATAAAAGTGGCAGCAAACATCGATTTTGGGGTATCGCATTAAATTGAATTATATCTCTGATTGACAAAGCAAATACGATGAAACAAACACCATGGAAAAGCCTGGTCTTTGTTCTTTAATCTTATGCCCGTAGAATAACTTATTTTTGAAATTTCAATTTTACAACCAATTTTTTTCTGATTGTACCATTTTTTTGGAGACGGCTGTAGGGAAATTAGCAAAAGCCGGGACCATTTTTACCGCATTTTTTACATTTTTCGACAAAAACCTATTAAACCTTACTACTAGTATCGTTGCTCGTTCCTCTCCCGCAAAATCTATATTTGGTGGCCTTTTTGATCAACCTTTTTTAGGTACGTTAGTGGCTTTGGGGCATTTGGGGCGTCTGCCTCCCTCCCGGTTTACGGGGCCTGGGTCCGTTCCCGAAATGGGCGTTACGACAAGTCGTAGCCCCTTTCTACTAATCGCACCTTTTGCGTAAAGTTCACACTTACGAATTTACGGCGTTCCCGAAACTTAGTATGATGCAACTTAAGATTTTTCTTCAACCTTACGAAAAATCTACGTCTGTCGTCACTAGCACGTACGTTTTTTTCACGAACTGTTCATGCGTTTCCTAAATCTTAACGTAGACCAGGATTATCGTAAGTTACGCGAATTTCTACGTCTATACTCATAGTTGACGTAGACTTGCCATACTCGATACAGGTTGATATCATGGACATTATGGACAAGCTAGTATTCGTGATTTATTTGGAAGGGAATGTGAGGCTGGGAGAGATTGTAGGAGATTATTCCAACCATCTTGAACATGTGCGAGACCCGGGGTCACTCTTTTGTATGGTTTGGTGTGTGTTGTGTGGTGGGGGTGTGGGGGTGTATGTGTGGGGTGTATGTGTGTGTATGTATGTGCTTTTGTGGGTGTGTTTAAAAATTTTTGTTAGTTTTGCTCATGTCACCCAATGACCGATTTTCAAATTTGACAGATTACTAGCCTATCATTCCAGTTCGAATATTCTCACAATCTTTTTTTTTAAATAAAAATATGCCCTTTTGTGTATTTCAACCTGCAATTTTTTAGGGGCGTGTTTTCCAAAAGACTCCGAGCATTTCAAGCACATCACGTTATTTCAAAGTTAAGCATGAGTTAAGCCATGAGTACAGCATGTCAAATTGTGAAAAACTTATATACAAAATGTCGGGTTATTTTCCTTTACTTAAGTGAGGAATAGTAAGTGTTGTTTCGTACTGTAGCCTAGGATGAATACGTCACACGACATGGCCAGATGAGGGTATGAGAGAAGGTTCTCTTGTATAATTATTAACGTATATCAGGTCAGGTCAGGTTTTCCTTCCTTTGAGGGCCTGCTAATGGTATCCTGGTAACTCAGTACTACCTGTCCCAGGCCCAAGTTGTCGGCGGCTAAACCGTCAACCCCCATCGAGTTTCTAAAGAAATCCGATGGGGAGTGTAGCTGGTTACCCTGGTAAGAATGAAAAAGAAGATCTCCTACAAGGCCGTCAGCTAACTACAGAGGCTAATGGCGGCCATCCGCACTGCTGCCCTTGCATGGTGGGGCGTGGTTGCCCAACGGCTAGGCCCACCGGCACCGCCCGGCCGAAAACGTGGATTGACGTCAGTGAAGGGCATCCGGGTCAATTATCTTTTGCTCCAATAAATCCTCACACAGCAGTATTGGCCACTTGAGGTTGTATCCGGCCCCCCTCGTTAACGGGGACAAAACCGGATTTAAAACTTTGGTATAACTAACTAAACGAAGCTTAATATCCCGACCTGCATTGACATGTAAAGAAAATAAACATATTATTGTGAGGGTTGTTTCTAATATGTTCAATGCTAAATTCAACCGTCTACAAGGAATAACTGCTCTGTTCATAAATATATTGGACACACAACTATTTAGTCAGTTATCGAAATGAAGATGAAACAAATAGGCCTTACCTTATTTTGTCCTTTGAAGATATACAAATATACGTGAGATGTCATCAACGTCTTACGTGTTATGAAGAAAAGTGGGGATCATCAATTCGACATAATGATGATGATATAGCTGTTAGAGTACGGGTTGGTCGCAGCTTGTAGCATCACGGTTTACAAGGAGCCCGAAAAAGAATAAACCATCCATATAACCTACCTGTTATTTGGCTAAAAGAAAACAATAAACTAATTCTATGTTGTTATCTTGATCAATTTGACCTCTAAAGTAATATTTTTTCATGGCTCACACAAAATCTTAAATCTCTGCAATTTAATCAAAAATTCAGGCTCAATAAACAATATCCCCTATTCAAGAACTATATCTTTTAATTGCCGGAATTTCATCACCTACATGGAACATTTCGTTTATAGGCCTATGTTATATTCATTGCCAAAAAAATTACACTACCGTGCATGTGCCAAGCAAGTTAGTATTATTCATCTTGCAGTAATTAAAATTTAAGATATACATTACCTGTAAGTTATGGGTATCTGCATGTACATGTTTACACGATATTGAGTTTTATATTAGATTCCATTTATATAAAACGCCTTCCCGACCTTCCCGATTTAAAAAAAAAGAAAAAGAAAATAACAAAATAGTGTATGGATTACATCTAAATTAGTGGATCACAGCAATGAAAATAAACAGCTCTCACTCGCAGAGATAACTGAAATAGTTACTATATTAAACATTTCTGTACTGACCTAATTAATTAATACCGTGATGAAAACAATGAAGCACAGGAGCTTCAATGAAGCAAATAAACATTATATTGAAGAGTTTTAACACACACGCGCGCAACAAAACATGAAGGGGCGAATCAGACCAAGTTGGCCGACAATCAAGCGAACCCTGTCCGATTGTTTTTTAATACTTGTTAAAGTTCAATAGATAACCCACAATAAAAAATCATTCATACCTATGATAATAGGCACATGGTAACATTTTTTCGCAAACGTTTCTCAGACTTTTGCACCCATACCGCAGGGCCCAATTTTAATCTCAATCAATGAATGGAATGACCTTTAAATTGGCTTGGTTATATGTCGTTAGGTTACTGGAAGAAATGCACTTTACTACCATCTAAGTACACTGTTCCGGAACGCTACACCATGGTCGTACCAAAATCTTAAGCCGTGCGTAGAATGAAATTTATGATCAATAGTTCGGGGAAAGGACCCTTTGCCGCCAGGACTTAACAAAATTTCCAATTACAGAAAGAAGTACATGTAAACAAAAGCAATATTTTAATTTAGCAACAGCGGACAACAGATACGTCGACTCTATGAAAAAAGGGCGAGGAGAGAAAAGGAAAAACAAGGATGGAAAGAAAGACCTGGAAAAGAAGAAAAAAAATACAAAACGAGATCTACAAAAACGGGCATCTACCTAAAATGTGATTTGATAAAAAAAAAAAAATATGTGCGTTTCCCTTTTACTTTGTTTCTGGTATTAATATTTTTTACAGTGTTTTTGTGGCTACAAGGCAATCTACCTTTCTCCCCATACAATTACCAATTACCATTTAATAATCATTTTTTGAATCTTCGAAATTCTTTGACAAACTTGTGGGACCTTTGGACTCCTATATGAGCCCAACCCCTGCACGGGCAAAAATTGTAATTGAACATGGAATTCAATACACCTCGATTGAATTCAGGCCACAACCCTCTGGTTAAAAGGTATATGTGTAGTTAAATAAATAGATACCACTACCACCCCACAGAGGTGTGAATAGGCCAAAAGGAACGAAATATCGTTATTATTTATTCCACATCTCTAGAGGTGAACCCAAGGCCACCTGCGCAAATTCCCACATTACAACCACCCTGCCATTGTATCTCATATTCGGGCGTATAGGCCTGTCCGGTTGGAGTTCCCTGGCCCATTGTAGTCAACTGCCTGTTGCTAAATCAGACAGGTCAGAAAAAAACTGTCAAATTGGTTTGATGAATGCTATAAGTTGAGAATGATTCGTCTACCATCACAGACTGGGCTGAAAAGAGCAAATACCGGAGAGGCTTTCTAATACCGCTCTAGATCACATACCATATGATATCATAGTGGATAAGTAACAACATTCCAGTTATTGTGTTGATTTTTCCTTCTCAAAATGTTTCCCTTTCGATCTTGTCGTTGCATGACTTTTATCTACTTTTTGTAGTTAACTAAATTTCATTTTTATATTCCATATCTTTTATTAATCTCTTTCTCTCTCTCTCATCGCCTTATATATATGTCAGTCCTTTTAACCAAATATTACAAATCCGTTGGTTGGATTCACAGAATCAAACACCTAATTTTTTCTTTTTTAATGTTTTTATTTTTTTTATTTTTTTTATTTTTTTTAAAAGCGACACTCCGAGATCCGGTAGTGATTATATATAACCTCTTCTGTTTTGCGCACCTGGTTCTGCAGAGGCCTAAAAACAAGGTCTTCTGCTAAAAAATTTAATTGATTAAAATATATATTTTCATATTTAGGTAATTTTTCTTATCTTCCCCCCCCCAAGCAATTCCTTTCTTTCCCACAATCCGGACAATTAATCCTAGTTTCATAATACTTGTATATATATATTGCTCATTCCTGGTGATTTTTTTTTTTATGAATTAGGGGTCAGGCAATGAATACAAGCAAGAATTTCACTTCATATTGTAAAAATGGTTGAGGACACCCTCTCGCCTCTTTTCCACCCAAACTCTCAATGCCCATCTATTTTTTTTTTCTATTTCCTTTTGTTCCAATGCATACATCTGTTAGCTCTTTTAACAGTTTAAAATCATTAAAATGTACATGCACTTGATCAAAGTGAGGTCGTCACGCAATATTGGAAAATGAAGTACAATTAAGCCATTGGGTTACTGGTTCAAGCCTCCGGCTCATGCACTTTTTCAATCCTACGTTTCTGTGTTGTGATGAAGGTGATCACTGGTTTTGTGTAGCCAGTTGGCTAACAATGGCAGTATTCTAATGCCTAATGCTCACAGGGCTGAATACTGAACAACAGCAACCTTTAGAGGAAGTAAGGTGGGGACATTTATACTGTACATCAAAGTTTTACTACAAAAATCAAAAAGAAAAACCATTCTCTCAAAACGTTGGAATCAATCTTTATGTGACGTCTTTAGTCACGTAAATACCCCTCCTTCTTGTGTGCGTCCCAGACCATTTTCAACTCTGCAGGTTTTGGCTAGACCAGGGTTTCTCAAACCTTTTTCACCACTTGCGGCGACCCCATTACTCCAAAATAATATATTCTCAAAAAGGATTTGACCAGCCCAAGAAAAATTGAAGGTATTGTGGAGAAGCACGTCAAGTTTTCAAGCCAGGGGAAGGGGACGCAATGTCGCCTATATCTACCGTAAGCTCTGAATCTACTGACGACATGAAAGCAAGGGCAATCCTTAAAAACCCTTAAAATTAAGAAACAGAATCTAATGTATCAATCCAGTCCAATGACGAATCAACTTATGATGACTTGCGCGCGCAGCGCGGAAATTTGAATCAAATACAAAATCAATTGATTAATCAAACACTGCAAATTAGTTTGGCTTGCTTGATATAGTTATAGTGAATTTTCAGTCGACCCAAGCGACATTTGAGGAGCTGTTATGGGAGATATTACAATCTGAGTGCTGATAGGATTGTACGCTTAGCCAGCTGCCACCTAAAATAATAATAACCAGTGTTTATATAGCGCCTAATCCCGGGGCCTAATCCCTGTAAGCAGACTCAAAGCGCGGTTTATTATTATTTTCAAGGTTCGTCACAATCATTTCGCTTCATCTAGGCCTATTGCAGGCTCCATGTCCAACAATTCGAAAAACCTGTTTTTTCGACGAGAATCCAGGTTTTTCAATCGAGAATCCAGGTTTTTCAATTCATATACTACGTTTTTATCGAGAATCCAGGTTTATCGATCGAGAATCCAAGTTTTTCAATCGAAAAACCAGGTTTTCCAATCGAAAAACCAGGTTTTTCAATCGAGAATCCAAGTTTTTCAATTGAAAACCATGGATTCTCGCCGATATACCAAGTTTTTATTGAAAAACCAGGTCTTTCGATTGAAAAACCTGGAATCTCGCCTAAAAACCTGTTTTTTTTCAATCGATAATCAAATACAAGCGCACAAGCCTGTCAGCACTTATATTGTATTCCACATAACAGCTCCCCAGATTTCCGCTTGGGCAGACGAGGCAATTGAGATTAAGTATCTTGCCCAGAGCACAAACACGTTGACCACAGTGACAGTCGCATCATGAGCGTTCTGTAGGGCGATAGGTGCGAGTTATAAATGGACAAATGAAAAGTATCCTGTCTTTGTTGTTAATTAATTAAGTGTTACGTCTTCGGATTTGAAGACATTCGAGCATCAGTTGGATTGCATTGGACCGATCTGAAACAACTTAACAACTTGAACATTTCGCAAACTTAGATTTAGCCTTGTTTACACCATTACTGTAATCCTAAACCTTTTCACATGTGAAAAGCTTTGGACTAAATATTGTGGACTACAACTTTGGAGTTGGATCTAACACCACAAACATGAGAAGCTATATAAAAGTTTTGTCTCTTTTGCAAGAAAGCGTCCCCTCACAAAGGTCCACTAAAGCTTTGAATATGAGCTAAAAAAACACCCTATGAAAAAAAAATGATTTCGTTCTAACCGTACAATGATATAACAATTATACAATTTAAACAATAGGTTTAAGACAAGTAATGTTTTAAAACCGTAATGAATATAAAGTTTGTCTTGGTAATCAGCTAAGCTGGCGATAAGAGCAATTTTACTTTCGTATGCATTCGTGATATCTTTAAACTCAAATTACACCCGGACATACACTTGGGTGACTCATTTCTGCAAAAGACCTTTGGATGGGCATGGTTGCTATTGAATGTCAATTGAATGTCAAATGCAATCCACTTTAGATGCTCATTTATAGTTTCCGTTATTCAGACGAGAAATCCCTTACTGTAACACTTACGTGTATAAGGGGCTCCAGTGTAGACCCCAAATGTTCCTCTTCTCGTGCGCCATTTTTTTAAACGGAAATACTTTGGTCCAAAATTTTATGTAATTTGCTAAATAATTTGCGCATATTTTGGTGGGGGAAATTCAAAGTGGCCATGGGCGGTTATACACACCTAACCTGGCTGCCGTAAGGATCACACATCTGGGTGGAGTACTTTTTGCATGCATCTGTAAAAAAAGTACTTCAAAATGTCTGAAAATGCACTAGTTTTATATTAAGAAAGTGATGGAATTCATGATTGACATGGTACACTGGTATGATTTCTCAAACTAAGTGGCATTTGGACAGTGAATTTGAGGCAATTTACTCCGCGCTCATCAATTTTCACAGCGATTTGCCAATACCTAGCTTTAGCGACATATAGAGGGGAGAATTTGTGTTGGCCGGTGGGCGTCGAGATATGGATATTGAAATAATAGTAATTTCGATATTGAAAATCTATACTCGATTCGCGCTGATGTATAGGAGCTGGGGAAAAGTTTTGGGTCATATCCATTAGGTGAAATAGGGGAAGAAGTGTTTTAAATCTAACCAAGAAGGTCGCTCGCTGTCTAACAATAGGAAAGTACCTTGAAAGGAAAAGGGCCAAGTATTACAACTGAATTTTTTTAATGTACTTTCACTACTAAACTTTTGTACAGTTTTAATACAATCGATATATAAATCGTCCACCTCACCTTCACGTAAAAACGGGGTGTTAAGGGAATTAAAAGTTTTCTTTAGTCACTGCGGAAAGCGCTATCTTTTAAGTATTTAAAGGCCCGACTCAGGATTTCTCTGAGGATAGGGGGCGCCCCTCAATTTCAAAAAATAGTTTGGTTTTTGCATGTACATAATGCGTGTCCAAATACTATCACTGTGTGAAATTGACTAAGCTTAAATCGAATCCTTCATATAGAAAATCACAACTTTGTTTTAAAAATTCGGATCCGGATTTTGTAACACAGTATCCTAAGGGAAGTAATACTACACATAAATGTATACCGCATCAAAACGACGAAAATTCCGATTCATCTAAAATTTCGGGATTGTGCATTTTAGGTACTATCTTTAGTTCTAGTGATTATTTTTCAGTATTACACAAAAAAATAATATTCGAAATCTCGGCGTCAGACTTGAAGCATGCTTAGAATTTTGTTATTTTTTTTATTTTTTTTATTTTTTTTATTTTTTTTATTGTTTTGAATTAAAAATGATATTTAGAAAAAACATTTTTAATTAAACACGAGTAAGCATAGAAATTAATTAAATCTACTGGCACTACTTTATACTGGTATGTTCCTTCTACCAATTCCAAATGATACACTGACAAAGTATTCCCCGAATTCTTAGAAGTTTTATTTTAGGCGACGTAATTACACTTGCGTTTTTATGTGTTTAGGCCAATGTTTTAATTTCCAAATATTTCATCCAACGTGCTTCAACTATTAAGAACTACGTTGGACCATCTATGAGTGCGTATTGACTATTGTATTAGTCGTATTAGTTTAGGTAACGCATGAAAGTAATGATGAGGCCCCATATCACCTGTGTGGACAGCGCAAAAACCATTGTTACCAAATTCAGGAATCAATAGCGCATCTGCATTTTAGGTAGTATTTCACAAATTAACGTGCGTTACTTTTACCTGTGTCCCTCTATGTTTTGACCACCACTGCACACCGTATTGACCGTAGAGCACATAGTATTAAGAACGCAATGATTAGGAATGCTGCAGAGTTTAATTGCTGTCCGCCCCTCACAAACAGCTCACACCCGAAAAAAAGGTCCCTATATCAGCGCGAATCGAGTATAGTAGTATTTGAAATCTTACTATTTTTCGATATCGAAATTGGGTAGTATTCTGAATATGACTAATATTCGATATCAAAAAGTAGTAGTATTTGCTAACCCTCAAATGTTGGTAGTTTTTCCTGTAAAAACGACCGTCCACGTAGTGTTATTGGTTGTGGGCTCTCGATAATATTCTGCTTTAGCTTCGATCGTACGTAGGAGCTGAAAAACAGATAAAATTACTGTCCACCACAATTCCTTTTTCCATTAGGACAAGATAGCTCAATCAGGTAAGCGCTCGACTACAGTGTATGCTCATCCATGCGTATAGGCGTGCGTTCGAGCCCTGTGAGATTCAGCTATCTTGTAATTTCCCTGGACAAGAAATTAACCGCTTAGTTGTCTCGATTTACCCATTCGATATTTGGGAAGCTGATCCCGGCTGCGATGGTTATCTCGATGTATGTTTGCTGATAAGGGAAAGCGCTGATCCCGATCTGCTGCATCCTGTTGTGCCGAAATACCCGACTGCCGAAATACCCGGTGCCGAATTTACCTACTTTCGGCAGTGCCGCAGTACCCCTTGCATTCGGCAGAGGAGAAGGTAAGTGGAAAATAACGTGCTGTTGATGTGTAGAGCACGTGTTTTATGCATTTTTCGTGATTTTATGGACAATTCTACAATGAAACTCATTAAAAATCAGGCTTTTGGCATTTAGGAACAAAAGTAGACATAGATACGATCTTGTAACCCCAAAAGCACCCACATGACCCCATGAAGAAGAATTCCCGCGTTCTTTATCCAAGGTGATCGAATTCGGAAACAATGTTATACGTTATATGCAAATTATGGATCCCATTGTAAGTCGCCCTGTATTGATTAGGAGGGCTATTAGGCTGGTTTTCACACGGGTTAGGTTTCGGGTTGGGGGTTATAGGGCCTATAGGACCTATGGTTAAGATTGGGTAGGAATTAGGTTAGGGTTTAGTTATTAGGGTCCGGTGAGTACAACTTTGGTTCCTAGACCTATGTGATTCTACCTGACAAATATGGGGTTTCTGTGATTTTATTTTTTTTCTGATGGAGGGGGTGGGGTCATGTTAAATTATTAGTCATATAAACCACAACCTATCTGCATATCAGCATTAAATAAGTGTGTGTGTGTGGATCGGTGTGTGGGTTCATAGCAATAGGGCCTATGTAAACTTTACATTGGGGGGTTTTTTTATAATAATACATTTTCAAACACAGCTTTCAACTTTCTCCGCCTGCCCCCTCCCTTGTAAATAGTGAACGGGCCCTAAAATTAATAGTTTAAAGCCTGGTCGTACGAGCTAAAAGCCAACTAAACACTTCTTTCCGTGTCATCCTGTGTCCGTACAGCCAATTGACATAAGAACTTAGTTACATCCACAACCGCACCTGTAATAAGGATTCCTCTGTTGCCGAACTACTGGGATAACCCATAGTTTCGGCAAGTAACCCTGCCGTTCGCCAGGGTAATGACGTAGCCCTCATTTTCGGCATGAATAATTGACGAAACACCGGGCGTGTCGGCAGATACCCTCCGTACGGCCAGGTCATCTGCCGAAACCGGCGTTCGGCCAATACCCGGTAGTTCGGCGCAGCAATCTTGAATGATGCTAAATGGTTTTATGGTATTGTTGGGCCACAGTGATCATCGACCATTTGTGAAAGCGCAGAATCCAATACTAAGGCGCTATATAAATCTCTGCTATTAGTATTATGTATTAGTATACTTTGGCGACTAAATAGGCCCCTACTCGCGCGCCCGGTGGGGGACCTTTGATGCAACTTATGTGTTTCTTGGCCGTTTTTTGTACGGTAACATGATATGTCTGGTATGTTTGCCGCGGACATTTTGTCCTTCTGAACTGTGCTGTGTTTGGCCGGCCACATTTTTGTACGTAGTGAACAATTAAACTCTCAATATAACTCACAAAGCCTATCCTACTTGGCACAGTTTATCGTCCACATGATTCCTTTAAAGCAGAGTACATTGATAATTTTAGATCTTACTCTTTCAAAAACATGACATCTTTATATGAGGAGTTATTATTGTTGGGGATGTAATCTTGATATAAGCAAGTGTATTAAGTGCAAATAAATATTAATACACTCTCTAATCACGTACCCCTTAAACAACAATTAATGATTTTATACTAGAATTAACAGAAACCACTATAACGTAGTAAACTTGACTTAGCATTGGATCTAAAAACCTGATAAAGTTCAGATTCAGGTGTTAATAGCATATTTTTGTGGTTCTTTCTGAATCATTCATGATTATGTTTGTCGAATAAATAAAAAAAGTTAATAGGTACCACATAAAACTAAATTCCACTAAACTAGTTCCTGTAAGAAAGTTAAATGATCAATGAGTGTATTAATACAATCAAACCGATAAAACGGGATAGTTTTTAAATAAGTAACTGTTTGATGATTGCACTTCAACACTTTTCAAAGTTATGTTTGAACAAGTGCTTGTGCTTACATTGGTCCAATTAAGATAAAACTATTAAAGGGTCTTTTATGCATGGATTTTAATGGGGATTTATATTAACTCACTAAAGATAGGGTTTATTACTTTCGAGAGCTCATAAATTCAATAATGAAGAGGTTGGAAAGATGGCTAGACCAATTAAGAAAAAGGTAAGAGATCAATAAATACTCTCAAGAAGAATTATTGACACTAAAGCAATTAATAAATTTAATAACTCTAAGAATTATGGACTACAGTTTTTACAAAAGTTAATTCCAAACCAAGTATCATCTATTTCCTCGTTCAAACCTCAGAACGGGTTCACTGATATGATTAAAGACAATGCTGATCAATCAATTCATT
The DNA here is from genome assembly GCA_023653785.1 of Ophioderma brevispina. Taxonomy (NCBI): domain Eukaryota; kingdom Metazoa; phylum Echinodermata; class Ophiuroidea; order Amphilepidida; family Ophiodermatidae; genus Ophioderma; species Ophioderma brevispina. The sequence goes on from JAMKCH010046636.1 coordinate 19,139, forward strand.
TTTTCACGTCAAATTGGTAACACCTGGCAAGCAGCAACATTTTAAACATGTGGTAGTGATGTTGCCAAATGACTTGTGGTGGTACTAATAATCTTGATAATATTTTTGTCCTGATTTTTGAGGAGAATAATCATTTTAAATTTGATGTACTAACACCAGACTGTATATTGACCAGATATGTACTCTCTAAAATAAGAGCAGTGGTATTGATAACTTAAGTAATCAGATTGTTAAAGTAGCGCCCTGCTCAGTCATTTGTCATCACCTTGCATTTGTAACCTTTCCTTGTTCACTTCACACTTCCCATCACTGTGGAAAGTGGCCAAGTGACACCTATATACAAGGATGGATAAAGTTGAGGTGTGAGCAAACTCACAGACCATTTCTTATTGTACCTATTCTTTCTAAATATTTAGAGTTGCAGTCATGACAACTTAATAATTATCAACCAGAAATAACATTCTACATCCATTGTAAGTCAGGTTGTTAGGAGTGTAAACATAGTACAAACACTAACAGTACTTGATGTAAACTGATACATCTTAAATAATATAAATGATGGTAAAAAGTAAACAGGTGCCTTTTATTTCTAGATCTTAAAAAGGCCCTTCGGATCATGTTAGTATTGGAAATTCCTTCTTAAAAAACTTTAATTACGATGGCATAGTGGCAATCAACTTTAATGGTTTGAATCATATCTAAAAAATAGGTTCTGCAAGCTGTTAAATACACTCTACAATTTCATGATTTTAGGCACATAAATTTAATTGGTCTCCCCCAAGGAAGGATCTATCCTAGGCCCCTTTTGTTTATAATTTTGTAACTATTGCATGATTCCAGTTTAAATGTAGAATGGTCATGTATGCTGATGACACAAAAACTTGTTGACCAGCTCATCTGAGCTCACCGCTCTACTCATCCCCCCCCACCCCCTCCTCCTCCCCCATCCCCCCACACTAACTTAGAAAACTGAACCTGAAAAGAAATTTAAACATAGTTGCAAATTGGTTAAGTCTAATCATCTATTTAAAGTTAAGAAGGAAAAACAAAGCTTATGATGTTTGGAACACGGCAAGCACTAACTAAAGTTATCAAAAGATTTCAATCTAAATATGATTAATACTAAATATTGACTTGTTGAAAAATATTAGGCATTGTATTTGATTCCCATCTGTCAAGGAGTGAGCATGCTAATTATATGCCCTCTAATATTTCAAAATGAACAACGGTGGTTTATATTTTTAAAAAAAGAAAAACCTTTTTTTAAATATTTTTCCTTTTAATACAGTTAAGTATTCAGCAAAAGGCCATGGTTTTTCCACATTTTGACTAATGTGAAGTCCTGTATGGTCAAACTTAACCGCTCCTCACCATTAATCATCTCAAACAACAGCTAATAAACTGCTCGTGTGATCCTAAATATACAGCATCAGGCTCCAATAGACAAAAATGAGTGGCAGACCTCAATTGGGGACTATTAAGGATAAACTGAATGTAGATGGAATCAACATCTGCTTATTTTACTTTTTAAATGTCTTAAAGGAATTGACTCCTGATTACATAATCATCTTGCTTTACTTTCACTCACTAAAGCCATGAAAGAGTTACTAGAAGGCACAGAAGTAATTCTCTTAATGGTGCATCCATGGATTATTACTGCTGGTAAGCGCACTTTTCATTATAGAGCTGCTTGTTAGTGGAACCACACCTCCTCTGCTCTGATTAGATGCCCTTCTCTGACATAAGCATGAATGAGTTTGAGGAGGAAAAATTTAAGTACTGGTTTGTAGCATTCAATGCAATTTTCTGCATGTTTGTTTTCTTCCAAATATATTTTAATTTGTCATTACTTTTAGATTTATTTATGTATTTCATAATAGTATATTTCATTTGTATTTTGTAAAATCGGACCTCTCTGGGAGACCAGTAACCGTTGTATTGAAAGGTTCTTCCAGAATTAACGAAAGAATAAATGTAATGTCCAATTCTGTTCGCTCGTCACAACTAAGAAGGCAATGCCACCAGAAATCAGGATAAGAGTATTGGTACTAAATAAATAAAAATACGACTCCAAACAGTTTAATTGCAAATATTACAATTATTGACCAAAACATCTTGTATAATGAATTACTCCATAGAAAAGCACTGAGTATACGGTCAATATTTACTTTTTTGAGCCGTTATATTACTAATTTTCGACCGCACCAACGGTTTGGTGATTCGTAACAAAAAAAAAAAGTCTGGGGGTTCATCATGTTCAAAATTTGGTTTTATTGGTGATTCTTCGCTTTGGCGGGACATTCTTGTATTTTCTCTGTTGGAGTTTTTTAAAATTTGAAAGAAAGAACATGCTCAAAGTTTGCATTTTTTTCATGTAGGACCACTGTGTAATAGTGAGTTAGTGGGGTGTAACCCATGGCGGTCTTATAATAATGACAGAATAAGCATTTGGTGGCGCTATTCAAAATTGTTGGCCCATTTAAATCGTACTGGAGTAAACTTTTTAAAATTTTTATTTCAGCAATGTAAAAGTATTATGTTTTTATTTTTGTCCTGTATGTGGTAATGTTGATGTACCCTATCAATGACCAGAGTATTGGTTATATTTAAAATTCCACCGGCAAAGCAAAGTGGTTTTCAGAGATGGACCCCCTCGGGATGTGCACAAGGACCTTATACCTTTTAAATAGCATTCACGCTTGCATGATCCCATACACGTCTGTTATATTCCTTGTCCATTTTCACTCTTCTTTTCATGCCTATATCTACCCCTCTCTCAGCCTGCCATATCTCGTCTAAGGACTGCCATATTCCTGTCTTTAGCCTGCCCCTATCTGACTCTAGTTCGTAGTCACTGTCTCGGTCTTACTCTGACCCCAATTCTGTCTTAGACTGCCATAATCTTGTCTTAGGCTGCCCTAATCTTTGTCGTTAGCTGCCCTATCTCTGTCTAAACTGCATATCTCTGGAACTTAGGACTATAGGATCTATGTCTTAGCCTGCCCTCTCTGTCTTAGCCTCCTAATCTCTAGGGCAGGCTCTTCTGTATTAGTGGTCTATTCCTCTCTCTTTAGTTTCTGTATTAGTGGGGGATTGTAGTGCACTGATCTTATCTGAGGGTGCAAATCTGGATAAAACTGTGAATTTTGGTACACAAGTACTTTATGCATTGATAATAAAAATAAAAAAAAAATTAATGGAAGCACTTGCCACACCCCTCTCATGGCCCCCAGCATGGAGTTCATGGTTACACAGGGGTCAACAATGTTCCGATTGTGTTGAAAAGTATACCATGATGTTTGTCTAGTTACAAGGATTCCAAAAAATTATAGTTTATACTATCTATGGCTTATAGTTTTGGAATTGTGGGGCAAAAACTCTAAAAAGCAAATTTGTGTTTGCCTAATTACCACATCAAAATTGATGAAAATGATGAAAAAGTCAATTTTGGTTTGTACAGGGGTCACAAATTAAAAGTTGCTCCAATTTTTGTAAAACGTGGTTCAAGTTGTTAGTTCAGCTCATAGAATGAAATATAGGAATAGTTTTGACTATCTTAAGTGTTTGGTTATTAACCAAAATGGCGAATAACGTCAACAGCTATTGGCAGCTATTGGATTCTATTGACCTGTGACCTATTTCGTTGGATAACGTGAAAACTAAGCATAACAGATAAGGCAAACTATTCCTTATTTCAATCCTTTATGCCAGGGAAACAACTTGCACCACATATTACCTGAATCAAGTCAACTTTTAAATGTTGACCCATGTACACACCAAAATTGACTTTTTCACTATTTTACAGTTTTTACCCCATAACTCCGACACTATAAGCCATAGATAGTGTAAGCTATACCTTTTTGAAATCCTTGTAACCAGACAAACATCATGGTATGCTTTTCAACACAATCGGAACGTTTTAAATTTTTTACCCCTGTGTAACCTTGAACTCCAAGCTGGGGGCCATGAGAGGGTGTGGCAAGTGCTTCCATCAATTTTATGGATTATTAATGCCTAAAGTACTTGTGTGCAAAAATTCACTATTTATCCAGAAGTGCACACTCTTTCACTACAGTCCCCTGCTATCTGTCTCTTTGTTTGTCCTTTTTTGCTTTTTAAAATTCTTATTACTTTCAATCAATGAGCACGTCTTAAATTGCTTTAATAATTTCAACAAAAAGGATAAAGTTATCGTGACTGAAAAAGCTCCTCTTAGTATTTGACTTTTCTTTTATGTCAAACCTCCTATGTAGGATCTCAGACTCAATGTCAAAACCTGTAATCTATCGTGACTGGATTCAACACAAAATCTTAACGCCCGATAGAAATTGTAATTTCTTCTAAAATTCCATGTCTTTTTATTGTAGGTTAAGTAAATTTAAATGTAGAGTGAGGGGGCGATGTTAACAGTAATTCGCACATATGAGTTTTGAAACTGGGGCCAATGTTTTTCATTCGGCGCAAAAAAAATCAACCAAAAGCAAACAAACAAACCCGCTCAAAAGGATGACCAAAATAAAAATAAAAAAATAAACAAACAAAGACGGCAAAATTCGCGTGTTTGCTGGCTGAAAATGGAAAATATTTCTTTATATATTTGTACGAAATTTCCTAGAATTATGACCTCATTGTGATGGCATACAGAGGGATATTGGTACGTTGGTTAAACGTGTTACAGAAAATATGTTGGCATGGTAAGGTGGTATGATTTTCATAAGTTTTGGTCTCTCTTAAATTGCACATTTTTGTCATTATTTTAAAAGATTCCTTCAGGATTTTCCCCCGTGTGTTTCATTGAAACCTCTCCTCCTCATGCCCCAATGCTGTTGGCAATTTACGGGGGGGGGGGGGGGGGGGTCGGACACGATCTGCTCGATTTGGGCATTGGGGATTTCCAAACGGTCATTTAGGGAATTCTTACGTGTATTTTCTACGGCAGCCTCGGTCCCAGTGACATTGCAAAATCACCTTTAAGCCTTCGTTCAATACATCTTAGCAATATCATGATAATTTAAGAAAATCCGTCGGGTTAGTGGATTAACCCCGCTGCAAATGTTAATTTCCAATAGCGGTCATTTAGATTTAAATATTCGTGACCAGGCCTAGCTTTAAGTCAAGTCTGTGTGTGACCGTTCGATAAGCGTAAGAGCGCCCTCCTATCGTTACGTCTTTGAATAAGACTAGCACTCGGGTTACGCCGGAAGTTGATGCTGTTCTGTTGCTGTTAGGTTGGCATGTCCTACCCCCTGCAATTTATTGTTATATTAATATTAGTTCAGGGCCTTATGTAAGGAATCTGGTTCCCGTGGGCCTTTCATGTTTATTTTCAAATTTTTATTAGATTCCAATCTACATTATCCACTTTATCAAAAAATCCATGGTGCCAATTTTTCTGAGCATTTATAATATATTATTTATGCAAATTGATATGACGTCATTTCAAAAATCATAGAAAATGCTCAAGTACCATGAAGGTTTAACTGAAAGAGTAGGATATATTTCTTTGACCATTACAAAGTCACATCTGGCGTTCTCATCTTGATAGCGTCTTCAAATTCAAGATGGCGGCCAAAACGGCCGCATTCAATGACAAAACCTTAAAATTACCATATTATATGCAATTTGTTTGGTTATATCGTTTAAAATATTACAAAATGTGTATAATAAAGTGTAAGATTATGTCCTTGACCATTAGAAACTCGTGTGTGGCACTTCCGTGTCGATAACAATGGAGAAATCCCAGATGATGACCAATACGTCTGCCGTTTCAGACTTTTCAAACCTACAGATTACCATTATGTCTGTATTATATTTAGTTATGTATCATCCAAAAATTATTAGAAAGTATAGATTGGGGTATGAGACATGGTTTTGATCACTAGATATTTCTTTATTTGTTATCAGGTGATAACAAAATACATGCCAATTTGGTAGGTTTAAAGAACTTAAACGGAAGGCATATTGACTTAATATTACATTTGAAGTATGTTAACAAACCAAAATATACTAGACATGAGTTTTTATTTGTCAAGGTCATATTCTGTCAGACTTAAATTCGTATTTTTACGTGATTTCAGGATATTATAACTAAATATATCCAGATGGTAAATTGTAGGGTTTAACGACATTTGAAGACGTCCATATTGGCTGACACCTTGGAATTGAGGAAAGGTGATCTTAAATATATGCCTGACAAGAGCTTACGATGCCTTTAAAATAAATTTGCCTGTTTTCTTCCACACAATTATTATATCTAGTCAAAATGTGCATTTATTCACAATTTTGCCATTTTGGTAGAACTTTTGCGGACATTTTGGCATCTGAAGCAAGATAATAATTGGTAAGAGTTTCTGATGGCCCTTGAAAATATACATGTGTTTTTTCCTCGTATTAATGATTATTTTGGCCCAATACGCCGCATTTCAATAATTTTCATATTTTGGACGCCATCTTGAATATTGCTGGAATGTTGCATGTTTTGATTGTCTTTAACATTTTGAGAATGATAAAACGAAACTAAGCGGTTGATATTGAGTGAGTCCTGGTAAAAATATTTTTAAATTTTGAATTAATGACGCATACTTAATATGCATGGAAAATAGTGAACCTATGCTCGAACAAATTGGCACCAAATCATTTTTTGGCTCACACAATCATCTTTAGGGGGGGTTGGTGGTCTGTATGAATAAAATTGTCCTAATCCAGAAAATGGATATAATGCAATGGCTAAAATTGTGTAGACTGTAATCCTCAAAATGCCTTTTTATTTTAATCGCAAACGACATATCGGTTCCCGAGCTATAGCTGATCAAAGTCAAGTAGTGTACGCGAAATTGCCACAAATGCATCATCTCCTATTTTTATCATGTGAAAAATTTCAATGGGACTATTTAAGATAATTTTAAAAGATATTATTTAATGAACTATTAACAAACCTTAATTTGGCTAAGTTGAAGTAAATAAATACTCATATTATCCTTTCCCATACTTTAAAGTAATTAAATGTTACTGGGTAAGTGATTTTTATTTATTTTATAATTGTTTTCCCTCACCCTGCGATATTAATAAAATTATTTTACCAATTAATACAAGGACATGGATGCACCTATTTCGATGATTCTGTCATTAATAATTATGATAATTCAGTAATAAAATTAATTTAAAAACAAAATCCATATTTTCACAATTGAAAGCGGCCTCAATTTTGTCTAAATTTTTCGAGGCCTATAACTCTTTTCGTTAAAATACGCAAACCAATCCAAAACGAGAACGAACGTAACTAGAAAACGCTACATGCTATCACATGAAATTTGGCACCAGATTAAGCAATACAAGGCTAGTGAACCATGAAGGTCGATTTTCAAATTGTGTTCCAAATTCCACATTACGGCCCTGAAATTAATGCGATTGGTTGGTCGATTGCCGGTTGCAATGGCAACGGTATTAAAAATCCGGCTTCATGGTTCACTCCGGATTTACCACCTACCTCCTGCATATGTCACCCAAGTTACGTCCCAGTAGCATGTTTAGTTATTTAGTTTCCATTCGTTCCTCGGTGTTTAGCCAAATCAGAGGCCTTACGTGGTTACCATATGGCAACCAGAGCAAAAATTTGACTGGATTTTAAAACTTTGTGACATGGGCTACAATATGATATATAACATGTTTACCCTTAATTTAGGAAAATAAGAAAAATCATTTCGAAGATCACTGCTCAGCCCCCTACCCCCCCCCCTTAACAAGTTCCCACAGAGAAAGGAAATAACATTCAAAGCCCCCTTGAACACACATGTGCCACCCGACTATATCACCTTGCTCAGGGATGAAAGAGACTCCGGAAGAGACTAAATGAGCGATCGACGTGTTTCTGCATAAATCTCAAACATGGGTGCACCCTTAGCTATCCATAATACAAAACAACAGCCTTATCAACTGAATTTTGGTCAAGTAAGCTTAAAATAGAAGTAGACTGCACCTTTGACCATCAACACTTGTGTGCGTGGTGTTTGATTTAAAAAATCCTTTTTCGCGTATGGGATCCAGCATACTTCCATTATGTCGTTTTGTGTTAGAATCTCTCTCTCTTTAAATAATATATTAGAAATACATAATTTGTTTTCCATCAAATCAGTGCATTATAGTCTGATTTTTTTTATTCCTGTCATGACGTCAGTAAACGCATATTGTCGAGGTAAGAAATTCATTTGGAGGGGGATTGTTGCGATTATCACTAAAAAGCCGTAAAGCTCAACTTTGTTCACTGAATTTGATGCTGTAAACACCCATTTTACATGAACCTTTTTTATATGTAAAGGCTTCATACAGAATCAATTGATTAGATTGTCTTACAGTCTGCGACAAACGCTAAAACGATTCCTTTTGTTGGGAGTCCAATCAAAAACGGATCAGTGTCATAATATCTAGGCGGGTGAACCTCTTTAAGGTTGAGGGTGATTTAAGGCCACGGTAAATCTTGATTCGTTGAGTGGCTAAAGCTCTTAAAGGGTGATGGCCCGATTTAAGGATATGAAGTTTCCATCTTGATAGATTGGCCTTCACTCCAAAAACCCATCTGTAAAATTTTCGCGCCGATATTTCAACCCGTTTTGATGCGAGAGCTAAAAACGTGATTTTATAAGCCCCATAGAGTACTGTGTAAAATTAATATTGGTCGACCAAAATGGGTCACATTTTCGCTCGTAACTTCCAAACCAAACATCCGTTGGCTCTAAGATTTCACAGGGTAAATGAAAAAAATAGTAGCTTTCTTCTGATACCAAAATGTTGACCACTTCCGGTAAAATCTGGGGCTTCTGGGGACGAGGCTATTAGCGATCGGGCCATGGACCTTTAATAGTACTTAGACAAGTTATTTGACCAATATGTCATGCATTATATCTGGAACAAGGCGAATAAATGTCAGATTTCTAAATTTTCCTTAGTGACGTAAAATAACTTTTGCGGGTAATAATTATTCCTAACATTTTCTTAAGTTGAAGGCTTCATAGTTTGTTCAAGTTTGGTGCTTGGAATTTATTAAGTTCATTTGCCTTGAATTTTCGTTCGTGAGAAAAGGGGCATTATTTAATTATGGCCTTAAGCTGATCCGGTATCGTCATATCGAATTTCTATTGTATTGATTGGGTGAAGTATACAACCTCTCAGAACGAATGGAATCGTCGACACGCCCAAAAACTTTTAATGAACTGACAGGAATAAAAAATCCTACTATAATTTTGATGTGGTAATTAGGCTAACACAAATATTTACTGGTCCAAAATATTTGCGAATAAAAGTTATGTTATGTGCTGTTATAATTATTTAAATATTAGTTCTGCATGTGACTTTTGAGGGGATCCCGTGACTTGGAGAGCACCTAAATGGTTTTGAAACAATATTGGTAGGACAGAAACTTGCAAGAAACAAGAGAATACCCCAACTCTGTTTTGAGAGAGGCAGTTCATGCTTAGAATAGAGACCTTTCTGATGAAACCTCTTCTATAAACAGATGGGAACTTTTCAGGTATAGTACAGTAATAAGATTACACATTATTGTGAGGACATGTGTATTTTCTAAAGTGATGTAATGTGCTATTAATTTAATGGCTATATTTATGCCGGGGGAACTCCCATCTTGGAAGTGACACGTATGTAAGGCTGTTAAGACCAACCCCCTTTTTCAGTATCATTGTCACCCAAAAGATCCACACCATTTACGTGTCGTCTTGGCACACAGCGCCGCCCATTGTTAAATTACGGTCAGAAAGTAATTTGAGCCACGCGACCTTGGAAAATCTTCACTGCGCTAGGGAGTTCACAAGTTTTCGACGGTAACATGCCCCAGTGGCGGTAGACGTTTCATATAGAAGTCCCATTGATGCAAATGAGGTATTGCTATTCATTCCGTCAAGCGCTACTGCACAACGCCATACAGCGCATGGCGGAATCAATTGTAATACCTCATTTGCATCAATGGGACTTCTATATGAAACGTCTACCCAAGTGGCTGACACGTACACAACAACTTGTTAACATATTCGGACCCGGTCAAATAGCGTTGATTTGGATTTTTTGTACACAAAATACTTGGCCTATCGTAACGATTTAGGCACCAAAATATTCCTAACTAAATTGTCTAGTTAGCTGCAGTTTATAATATAGGTTTATATTTGGAAAAAGACGAAAAAACGTGAAAAATACGTGAAAAATTCTTACCTTATTAGCTGGCTCAATTCTCGATTGCTGCTGTCAAGTCATGCCACACGCCATGCTTACATAAACTAGTGAGCTAATTGGTCTCTTTTGTCAGGAACCCATTTCTAACATCAGATCGACCACCTGATTCGTCGTTTTCGTGATATCCAAGGTACCGCGAAACCGTTTTTTCAGTCCTTGTTCAGCTAATCGCAGAGCCTTTAACACAGCGTCTGGCTGCTAGGGAGTCCCATGACGTAGCGCATGTCTAAGAATAGCCGGCCAATTAACGATGCGGAAACGGAATTGGTGGCGCTGTGTCCCAGCAGTACAGATTCTATGGGAGCGTAAATGGTGTGGACCCCACATTTTTTTGAAAATCTCACCTAAAGACCCCATATATTTTAACAATTTTACCCCTGTAGACCCCTATTTGGGGGGGGGGGGATTTGAAACTTTTCACCCAAAGATCTCGCTCTATTTTTAGAAACGATAAAGAGACAGAAACGGAGAAAGATGGCAAGAACACTATGACAGAAATAGTGTTGTCTAAAACAAATAAGACATAACAAATAAGGTCTTGAACCTACTGATTGATTTCTTATGTGATTAACTGGTATTCGCAACCACCTTTATTGCAAAAGGGGTATTTGTCACTGCGACTTGTTCCTGTGTATTTGTTCCTGCGACTTGTAAAAGTGGGTCACATAATATTGAATTTCTCTACTTCTTCAAACCCTCTTGCCTCCACCAATCAATGTTGGGATACGTATGCATTACATTTGAATGAGCATCTTCAGTGGCGACATTAATCCGTGGGGGTGATAATTTCTTTTTTAACATGTGAAGGTATCCCAACGGGCTTTTGTAGTGGCTTATCCGCTCGCCTTTCACCAATGCGGCACGGGTTCAATCCCCTGTGGAGCCTGTGTCGTACTTGAATTTGGTTGCCGATCCATACCCGTCCTCGCAGGTTTTCTCCGAGAACTTCGGTTTCCTCCTGCATTTAAAATCGGACTTCTTCCCATAAAACCTTCCTTGTCGTTCTGGATTTACTCGTTGTATTGTAGCAGCCTAAGGTGCTCCACAGCGGCGCCCTGAGCACTTCGGTGGATTTGTCGCGCGTTATATAATTAAATATTATTAATTAATGGCCGAGATTGTAGGCCAGTTATCTTGTTGGTAGTCGACTCTGGAGGAACATTCCAGCCATTGTCTGCTTGCGGAATATATATGAATTCCTATTGTACACGTCCGTCCTTCGACTACACTGAGGTGCAATGAAGGCTTTGCTGTGACAATTTCTAGGGAACCTTCATATGCTTCTAGAACAAACTTAAACTTAGTTGGCCAATTTATTTCTTGCATCAATGGCAGTGACACTGTTACGTCTGTTATAACAGCTTTAAAATGGTAAATTTGTTCCATTGTTTAAGGGTAAACAGCGTGGATCAAAAAGTGATCGCTAAGATGTGTCTTTAAGGGTGGTATAAAATATTCAGACATAATGAAATGGACCCTTACTGAAATCACTTACACAACTTGAAAAAAAAACAATGGGTGCTTACAATTTGTAAAAACAGTAAAAAAACAGGAGTTCGTGGCAGTTCGTGGCAATTCCTGCCACGGAAAATCGAGGCGTTGACATCCCTGCCAGAATATACAGTATATCTAGATTGTTTTGTGACAAATTAAAACTATTCAGATGGGAATTCAGACCTTGTTTACTTGCAGGCTTATAGTAAGATATTGATCTGCCAAGTGAAAGGTGGATAAGCTGAGATTAGCGCATATATATATATACAATTCAAGAGCCAGTTAAAGACTCATTTATTCCACCAGGCATTCCCAAACGCATTGTGTTTTTGTGTCTTTTTGTGCGCATTGAGATCTTTTGATGAATTTGTGCGTTATAAGAACTCTGTATTATTATTATTATTATTATTGTATACGAGTATAATAGCATTGTCTGTAAGCTGATGACTGCATGCTTCAAGTTTGATAAATGCTGGCAGTAATGTCAGCATCTCTTACATACTGGAGAACAAACATCCATACACACAGTTTACAAGGAAAACAACAATAACTAGTTACTTTTTCTTTTTTACAAAATGTGAACTCCAAGTTTGTTTTCAAATTTGTGGAAGTGGTTTGTAAGGGTCCATTTCATTATGTCTGAGTCTCTTCAAAGGTGCAACAAGAGATTTCATAGGCCAATGTTTTGTAATATTTGTCTGTTGAAGGACTGCAATACAAAAAATACCAAGAATAGTCTTTTTTTCAATAAAAATACAACATCGCTTATCGGGATTTAGTACTTACAGACGTTAGTGTAAATACTTGAGATCATAGGAAACCCTCTCGTATATTAGAGAGATGATATAACCACATGCAGTATGTATTTCAGGCATCGACCTTTAATTTTGAAATACCACTGGTTTGGAAATGCCAGCCTTTATACAGCCATATCCATTTCATAGGTGAGTGCCCTCTGTTATGATTGCGGGTAGTTTATCAATCAAATAGTCCATTGCACCGAGATTACAAAATTCAAACTTACAGGAAACAGGTTTTAAAACATGCTTGTCACTATAAGGCAATGAAGTATCAACTACTATGGCACAGTTCAATAGCTTTCATTCACAAGTGTATTTAGAAAACACCCCTGAGTGTTGTGTATAATATATGATACCTAGAATACACAAGTTCAGTTCATGTCAATGCATGTACAAGTACAACCCACTGAACTGTGCCCTTGGTTGATGAGCATATTGTAACTCATAGTGTGTGCTATCTGGGCATTGTACACATAATGGTACTCTCAAAACCATATGGGTCATGTCATCCATTACATGTCAATGAACTGAGAAGTTATCCACTGTGATGGGTGCGCTCTCATCCAATCAAAAGTTTTTCTTTCTAGCTGCTTAGGAAATGTAAATGAAATTCCTAGTAGGCATATACCATGTCCTTAATTCTTAAAATAATTGGAACCAGAGGACTTTGCACTGCTACATGAGACAACCACCCAACTCTGTGCATGACTGTGATATTCTACCAATCATTTTGCTTGCTACACATATGCTAGGGTAACTTGCAATGTAGTGGCTTTTATCTACTCCGATTTTAGACCATCTTCGATGGAAAAAGTTGTTGCAGAGTAAATCTGCCCGTTGTAATAGGCACACAAATTACACTTAGGCCAACGGGTCAGATGATATAAATCTCTTTTGATAGGGATAAGTCGGGGGCTACATAGCTGCAGATCACTTTACCCTTTTAAATAGATCGTGTGGTAATATAACGCAGACACCTTTTTCATTATTAATTCGAAAACAAAGTGACCATAGTCAACCTTTTTTTATTACAAAAGAGTATTTATCCGATTTGTTTTATTTTAGAATATTAAGCTAACATCAGAGCAATTATATGGCGTTCTACAAAACATAGAGCGCAATAAAATAAGCGCTGCTACATCTAGATCGGATGCTTTTACAATCCAAGCATTATTTCAAAAGGGAGAAGATAAATAAACCACTTTTAGAAACTGGAGTACCCGGTCAAGAACTGCCGCGAGAGAAATAGGGGAGTATCTACGGAGGGTATCCGCTGACCCCCCCAGGACTCTACCAAACCAACTTTTTTAGCTTCGTTTTATGGTCCTATAACACTTTTGAGATGTTAACAAAATAAATTTCCCGGCACTCTGGCGATATTCAAGATGGCGTCCAAAATGGCCGCCAAAATAGGCAAAATTAAAGAAAATTGGGTATTTAATATCAAAACATGTAATAAATTCATAAAATTAATGTTAGAATTTAGCTGTCTGGTCATGGCATTTAAATTCTAGTATTTTGAAGTTTTGCCATAATCTAAAAATCAGAATGGCGCCCAAAATGTCCGCCAAATAGGCAAAAGTTAAGAAATCAGGTATTTAAATATCAAACCAGTAATAAAATTCAATAAATAATGTAAGATATAGCTACCTGGTTATTGGCATTTAAATTCTAGTTATTTGAGTTTTTGCCATGTCTAAAAAATCCAAGATGGCGCCTGGGCGCCCAAATGGCCCCAAAATAGAAAATTAAAGAAAATCGGTATTTTAATATCAAAACAAATTAATAAATTCATAAAATTTAATGTTGCATATAGCTTGCCTGGTCATTGGCATTTAATCTAGTATTTTGTAGTTGTTTTGCCATCATTAACAAATTCAAGATGGCGCCCAATGGCCACCAAAATAGGCAAAATCAAAATAATTGGGGGTATTTAATATCACAAAATTTATCAAATGGTACATTAGTATTTAGAACAGTTGCCTGGTCATTTTCATTTAAATTTTGTACATTGGATTTTTTGCCATATATGTAAAAATCCAACATGGCGCCCCAAAATGGGCCGCCAAAGAGGGCAAAATTCAAGAAAATTGAGTATTTAAATATCACCATGTAAAATTGGTAAAATTAAATTTAGATAAGATTGCTTGGTCATTGGCATTTAATTTCTAGTATTTTTTTTTTTTTGCCATATCTGAAAATCTGAACGTCCAAGCTAACACCCAAAAAGGCTGCAAAGATAGGTAAAATTGCAGAAAATTGTACACATGATCTGAAGGTGCAAATTGGTAAAATAATACACCTACTCTATTTACCTCCCGTGGCCTATTTCTGCACCAGAATGCAACTGAGTGAAAGCCTCAGGCAGTGATCACAGCCATGAGGTTACCTAGGTAGTTTCTGTGAATCCCTAAAAGCCTAGATAACCACCCAACCACCTGCCCTAAGCTACCTACTTTAACATACTTTGAAACAAGAAAAATGAGGGCCTCTACGCACCTATCTGTGTCCAGATGTTACCCTTTGCCCTGCAGAGAGGGCCACAAGCCATCTGCCCAACTTCCTTGCCCATAATCTTTTTCGGATACACCGTTTGGAACATGTGGGAGTTCGATCAACTGCAGCATCCATAATATCAGACAAGAATCCCCAGAAGAGAGCGCCCAAGATGAGGATTGGGAATGGGTATCATGAAATGCTGGAACTGGTCATCCAATCTTGACATTTTGCGCAAGCATTCGGATGACATTGTGATCCATCGGCTTAAGGTGCCATGTAACAACAGGTGTAAAGGGCTTCTCTGACGTTATAATAATAACTGCTGATGTCCCTGATTTTTCCCAGTCAAATGTTTTTTAGTTATGTTTAAGAGCCCTAGTCCCAGACACTTGACTCTCAAAGAAGCTGCCCTGGCCGCTGATCAAGACTGGGAGAAAAACTGGTTTGAGGGAAATCGGTAATGTTTTGATTTTTCGCTAAAAAACACACCCGGGCAAGATTTAAACCGGGTCTTCTGTTAAAGAGAGGTGGGCCTCTTCAATAGCAGGGCTTGAACCGCTCTACCTGTTGGCCACTGGCCACCGTCAACAAAAAAAGCCTTCCCCCCTAATTGGCCAGGTCCAAGGTATTGAGGCCCGACAAGGGCTCAAAGTCCTCTGAGGCAAGGTATTGGAGCAGTAAGGAGAGGGACACTTGTGGGAACCAACCCCTGCCTCTCCGCAAAACATTCCTTTAATGGGGAAGAAGGCCACCGCAAACGAACTGTCAATACCATCTCTGAAGCGCATAGTGGACAGCGGCATGGGCATTTCTAAAAAAAAACCTCCTAGAAAGAAGCACCCTCAAACTCTTATACGTCCTAGGTGTTTGTCAGTGGATAACCTACTGGTCCGAGCACACAGACATGCGACTGTCCATGTCGAGGAAACGCTGCTGCGCCACTTGGCACATAGGAGCCACGAGCATCACCAGATAATGTTTTTGCCTGAGACACCTTCTCAAGTACCCTCTGGATCGGAGCACCTGGCGAAAGCTTAATCTAACATTTTTGGCCAATCCGCCGCATTGCGCAACCGTCCGACCGGCCTTTTGTCCACCGTCCCATGTAAAAGTATGTTGGACGTTTAGGTATTCAAATGAGAACGCGAACAGATCCACTGTGATGATGACCCCCCGGACATTGGGGGTCATTAAAAAAAACAATAAGTATGAGGAACAAGAACATTGTCCAATCCTACGAGGTGCTGCAACCTGCAAGTTGAATGCCCAGTTTCTTGCACATAGCAGCAGTGGGCTTCCCCACAAAGCCACCGTCTCCTGTTCCGAACTCTTTCAGTTAGGATATCACTGTTCTGTCGCGTTCTGTCGCAGCGACTAAGGGTTTCGCTGTAGTCCACAAAGTGCCAGAAATCACTGTCAAAGTTCCAGCACGTTTGATGTTCTCCTCTCAGGCCTGGTTGGTGTCCACCTGCCTGACATTGTCATTCTGAAA
The DNA here is from genome assembly GCA_023653785.1 of Ophioderma brevispina. Classification (NCBI taxonomy): domain Eukaryota; kingdom Metazoa; phylum Echinodermata; class Ophiuroidea; order Amphilepidida; family Ophiodermatidae; genus Ophioderma; species Ophioderma brevispina. The sequence continues at coordinate 35,660 of JAMKCH010046636.1, forward strand.
ATATGCCCCCATCCGAGCTTGGACGTATCTGTCGTCAAGGTCAGGGAGGGTGCCTGAATGGAAAGCATATACGCCAAAAGTAAGTTGGGCGGATGCATCCGCCATTCGAAGTCTAAAAATGAGCTTCGGAAGAACCGAGATTTGGAGAGTAAAAAGGATAAACCAATGGGCATATAGATTGAGAAGGTAATTGAAATTCAACACGCTTCCTTGCCTTATGTATGAAGCCTGCACAAGGGACGCCATGCCTATCAGCAGGCTAGCCACCAGTCTCCAAACCTAAGCACAACTGTGACCGTGCTGGATTTTGGCTATGGATCATCTCCTGGCACACTGTGTCAATCCTGACACTCTGTACTGGGGTTATACCCTCCTTACGGCAGTCTTGACCCCTCTCATAAAACTAGGGGTGCTGGGAAGTTTCCAAATAGATTTGCAAAAGTCGAAAACAAATCTGAAAGGCTCCACCAAACGGCAACTTTCCTGGGACAAAACCCCCCTACCGTCTTGAGGTTCTAAGTAAGTGTAAATTAATGTCAGTATCTTACCAATTTAACTAGCTTTGACGATGATGTGTACAATTTGTGCAATATTTACTATTTTGGGCACCATTTTGGATTTTTAGATACGGCAAAAAGTTCAAATACTAGAAATAAATTCAATAAATAATGATCAGTCACTATATCTAAATGTCAGCCATTTATTGTTGAAATTAAATACCACCTCATTTTTCTTTAATTTTGGCCTATTTTGGTGGCCATTTTTGATTTTTTAAAATTTGAGTCTTTTTTTAAATATGGTAAAAAAAAATTCACGATACTAGAAATTAATGCCAATGACCAGGCAACTATATTGTAAAATTTACTTTTTAAACATTTTTTTTACATGTTTGGATATTAAAATACCCGACCCCCATTTCTTAATTTTTTTCCTATTTTGGCCGGCCATTTTGGGCGCCAACTTGGATTTTTAGACATGGCAAAAAATTCAAATACTAGAATTTAATTGCCAATAACCAGGTAGCTATACTTCTAACATAATGTTAATGAATTTATTAACGTGGTTTATATTAAATACCTGATTTCTTAACTTTTGCCTATTTTGGGCGGCCCATTTTGCAGCCATCTTGGTTTTTAGATATGGCAAAACTTCAAATACTAGAATTTAAATGCCAATGACCAGATGGCTATCCAACATTAAGGTTTTAATGAATTTAATTACCTGTTTTTTGATAGTAACTTACCCAATTTTTCTTTATTGTACCTATTTTGGCGGCCATTTTGGACGCCATCCTTGATATCGCCCCAAGTGGGGTGGAATTTTTTTGTTAACATCTCAAATATTATAGGAACCATAAGACGAACTAAAAAAGTTGGTTTTGTAGGTCCTGGGGGGGGGGGTCAGACGGATACCCTCCGTAATACTCGACTAAAAACTTTGGACTTGGAAACCAATTGCACGTAAATCCTCTCGTCCAACCTGGAATTGAAACGCGTTACTAAGACCCTCAGTGATACCAAACGATCAAGACCACTACCCGATAATCTGCTCCCCATTCTCTCAAACTATTGACAAGAGGATTTTATGTGACTAATAGCTTTTTTCCCGAAGTTACAAAGTTTAATGAATATTTGCAGGGAAAGGTTAATAAAGATTAACCCTTCCCCTTGCCAGCCCATGTTTACTTGCCATTGTGTTAGATATATTTTGACAAATAAAAGGAAGATTCTGTTTTCATTTCGTTTAAAAGGCGCGAGGAGTCGAAGGTTTTTTCTTTCCTTGTTTCTGTCAATTTCCCTTTTAAGGAAAATTAATAAGGAAAATTTGATAGTCATGCTAACTGAGCATTTTGTCGCCATCTTGTCCCTGCGATCGGCGATATTATTTTTCCCGCTATCAGGACATTTTTTTTTTTTGGCAACTGACTGGGAACTGGTTCTCCTCGGAACACCAGTCTGGCAAAGATGAAGGTTAGGTTAATGAATGCAGTTGAGTAACATTTCATTCCTATTTACAAAAGGACATATCATTATTATGAACAATTAAATAGAACAAGGACTTTCGTTGAGTCTGCATCTTTTACATACTCAAATCATGCAGAAAGAGATAGAAGAGAACCACAAAGACTTCCACAATCCGATTTTAATAGGTTTATCCATTCACCCGCACAAAAGGAAGGGATTCAAAAACCACCCTTGATCATAATTCCCTCTGCCGCAATCGATGATATGCGAGCAATCATTACTGTTAGATATTTTGAAACTCTATGTCGAACACGTAACAAGTGTAAAAGTATTTTTTGGGATATCACAACATGTTCCGGCGGTCTTACGGTGTGTAGTGTTGTTGTGTTTCGTTATAAAGAAATTAAGTACACGTTAATGCGTTTTCAGCTTCTGCCCAGGCTGCCCAGTGTGAGAGAATCAAGATGAAGTGTAACTAAATTTGAACGTTTGACTCGGGGGGGGGCGTCTTGGATTTCGCTTGGCACCCATGCTCGTGCATGGGTTCTGAAAGTGCCCACTGAAGGGACCAATATTCAGTTAAAAATATACCCGGGCCCCTAATTGGACCAGCTTTGGTGAAAATTCTACTAGTTTTCAGTGAAAATATACACCTAACTGCGTTACATCAGTAAGTATTAAAAAAATCCTTACTGTGTATTTGAAAATATATGTTCCATCAGTATTTATTCCCATTATATACTATCTTTGAAAATTCCACTTATAATGTATTATACATCTTTACTTGTATGTAAAAAATTTAATTAATATTTTGTCAATTACCTTTTCATTGTACTGTATTTGTTACCATAATTGTTATATATGTTTTTGCTGTATTGTATGATGAACAATGGAAAAATTGATTGAAGAAGAAAGAGACAGGTAATTTCAGATCATATACCTCTGCGGGACCTATTCTCCAGACATGAAAAAAGGACTCACATTTAAAAAGCCAATATAGCCAATATAGCCAAAGAAGAAAATGTCACTTGTGCTACTGTCAAGAAAAAACACTTAGGGTTATTTGCTGAATGTTAGGTTATTTTTTCATAGTTGTATGATTGAGACGAGTCACAATCACACTGAATTTGTACCCAGTTGGATAGAACCTTGATTATTTTGAATTTGATACCCCTAGCGGTTAGTCACCGTTGGCCACCAAGAACCCCCTGGCGTTTGACGGTTTCCATGGAAGAGATGTTTGAGTATATTTACACATCAGCATTCATCGCCAGCGTTGAGAATGTTCTCGAGCTAGGAAACTTGATAGGATTATCCTCGGAAGGGCCACTTAGAGAATATGAAACAATTGCCATATTAGCGGGAGATAGATCGTTCAAACGGTCAAGTGGGTCGTTGTGGTTCCTTCTCATCTCTTTCTTCCATGCTCAAATCAAAAGCAATCAAATTCGTAGGTCATCACTTCTGTAAATGCAGCGTCGAAAACTTTTTCGATTGTAAGGTTAATCCTGATAAACTCTCGCCAAAATGCTGATTAATTCGTAGCACTCGGTGAGTGCCTTAATTTGCTGCTGAATCCATTGTTACTTTTGCTCTCAGCTTTCTTCTGATTGAGTAACGTAGCCATTAGTCGCCAATATGAAACCATTTAGAATTGACGAGAACCAAGAAAAAAAAAAAGTACAATCAACAACGTAACATCAAAACAGGACATTATGTCTACAGTTCAGTTGAATATACAATATATTATAAACGTCAGAATATCCCTGAAATCGCTCCCGGTAAAATCTTCAATATCCTTCCTCATTTTGGACGACGATGGTTAGCATGCAATTGTTGAAAGCAAGACCGGTGATAGTTTAGGTACGATATGCGTTTACGGGTGGTCGCTGAAAAGAAACAAGGGAGTGAGGGCATTATAGTATCAGTAAAGAATAGTTTGCTGATGTTATGTCCAACCATTTAAAGCCAATAAATAGCATCATTTTTTTTAAGCGCCCTCAATTTTTCAAAGATTTTGAGGATTTTTACACGGTTGCATTGGTAACTGGCTAGTAAACTATACTTGTGAATGGTGATTTTAAGCTAGAAAATGTCTATTTGTTCTGTCGCAAACGAAGGAATTTGGTAATTAGAAGTAATAATATCGGGAATCTCTGATAATGATTCAACGGCTGCTGGAAACGGTTTCCAATATGAAATAGCCGGGAGGTAGCGCCATGTACGTGTCTACGCTCATCCATTAGTTGTTTTATTGTTCAGGCAAGTCAAGTTATAGAGGTCATTTTCTTGAGGTGGCACTATTTCATCATGGACGGACATTAACTAAGCATTTCCAGTTCTGCCGTTAAGTACAATCTGGGATCCGTATTCCAATTAAAAAAATCGCTTATTTATGATAAAAACGCATTTTTTAGCATTCTCGTTCGCAGGTGTAGTTTCCTAGACAATTACCGACATAACTGTGCAAAAATATTAAATTTTTAAAATTTGGGGGCGCTCTTCAAAAATGTGCTGTTATTGTTTTAATCATCAAAAAAACATCTATGTAAAGTGTTATTTGCAAACACCATGTACTCTAACTCACTCTATAATCGGTTAAAAATATATAAAGTTAAGTAGACCTCAAAATGCATTTTAGAGATCTGACTTTTAGAGATATTGACTTTCAATAAAACAAGCGTTGATGATTGATTATTCTACTCTAATATTGGTAAATGGATGAAAACAATGTTAACTAGAAACACAATTTTGAATTTAAATGAACTTGCCTGGTCCTGTTTGTGGTTGTTCGGAATTCTGGAGCTGTATGGAAATGATAGAAATAGGAATAAAATAAAAAGTAAAAGTAAATAAAAATAAACAACAATACAAATTACTTGTCTTGTCAGAATTCGCGATACCAACCCCCCTGAGGAGTTATTCGGAAGTTCAATGACTCCAAAATAACAAACGATAACTTATTAAAAAAAAGTTGCACACGTGCCCTCGCAGAACAATACTGTTAATCCATATCTTTTAGGAAGAAGCAGCAGCAGCAGCATTCTAGATCCATAACTGGTGCGCTTTGATGCCCAATTTTCATAACTGTAAAAAATGAAATCCCCGCGTTTAACAAAATGTCACTTATTACGAATTAATATTTAAAATGTATATTTTTCTACTTACCCAATACTGAGGTGATAAGTGCTGGCTCTCAACAATAAGCGGTTGAACGAAAGGAAACAGGACAATTTGTTATCCTTATGCCGACTCCCCCTCCCCCAAAAATGTAGTTTTAGGGGATCACAGGATTTTGATTACGGAATCTGTTCTCTGGAAGTCAATTTGTACCGTAATTCGTTCCAACAATGCAATGGGCGTATTGCCTAACAAAGGCTATAGATTAACCTCTGGATCGTATTTATTGTTATGCTGTACGCCCATTCCATCGTAGTAACCACTTATTGCTATATTTTGTTTTATTTTACATGACTCCTAATTGACACTAAGATCTCACCACTAAACCTCAAACCATGTTTGACTCCTTTCTTGTGAATATTCAGTAGGGTTTTTAACTTTGATCAAAACTTGAACAATTATCGTGGTACAAAATTCACAACACGCCACCATGATAGGTGGCGAAACCCAAGAATGTGCTTACAATTGGATTTGTTATGCATAGTTTCCATCATCTAGTATTCTGCAATCCCACCAAGTGGTCGTGTTTAGTTAAAGGCTGACTCAGAGATTTTCTGATGAGGGCGCACTCAATTTTCAAACAAATCGTATTTTTGTATATACATAATGCTTGTCCACACACTAATCACTCTGTGAAATAACTAAGCGCAAATCGAAGTCCATATAGAAAATCACAACTTTGTTATAACACAGTATCCTATGGCACTGTTATACTGGGCATAAATGGTTACTGCAAGAAAACGGAAAATCGAATTCATCTCTAACTTTGAATTAAGCATTTTACGTGACTAACTTAAGTCCTAGATGACTATTTTTAATAACTACATAAACAATTTTGAAATCTCTGAGTCAGCCTTTAAAGGTGATTCGCTGTTGATAGTCGAATTAAGATATTCTTCAGTGTGAACCGCCCGGAACCGCCTCAGTAGTTAATAAATCTACAAGAATATACATACCTCGATATTTCTGTCCTGAGATGGTTTACAGCTTGCACAGGTATCTTTACAGCAGTAGATGGAAGCAGTAATTCCTGCGATCAACTCAAATATACCAAGATAAGCAGCCGATAAATGAACGTACCCAGTCCAGAACTATTCAAAATAGAGGTAAAAAAAACCCCAAGAACATGTAAACCATACTCATGTAGTGCGGCTTTTCTCAAAACTTACAAATATATATTTTTCTTACCAAATTCAGGATATTATAACACACGTGCAAAGCATTTAACACCTCATATTATGGGTCAAATGAACTTGGAATTCGGAAGTATACAGGTCGGTGTTTCATTATGTCTAACTTACGAGTGTAAATGTTGATTTCATTCATGTTGAATTGTTTAAAGAGCTTTACATATTTTAACAGTAACACTAAAACCTGAAAGTGGCCAACATATCATGATTTATAGATGAATATGCAGTGAATAAACATGTTGTGTATTGTCCATAAATGCTTCAGTATTCGCTCTTTTCAAGGTTCACCATTTGCAGGTTGAGCCTCGAACTGGTATTGGAATAAATGAGGGTTTAACATAACAAATGCGTTCACCTCTCGATAGAATCGAACCGTATCGAACCTTATCGAACTAAATGCTCAGTCCCATTCATGGTAGACGTTCATATAGAAGTCCCATGGATGCAAATGAGGTATTGCCATTCATTCCGTCAAGCGATACTGCACAAAGTCATACAGCGCATGACGGAATCAATTGTAATACCTCATTTGCATCCATGGGACTTCTATATGAAACGTCTACCCCAATTGGTGGCTCTCCCCGCAAATGGTGAAACCATGCAAAGAACGAATTGTAAGTATGAAAAATTAGAATTACGATGTTTGAAGATTTGTTCAGAATGTGCGTTGAACAAGGTGCAACGAGAGATTTCAAGTCATCCATATTTTCTGAGATATGTAGTGATTTCATATGGATTAGATGCTCAAAACATTTCCCACCTTTTATTTGATTACAGAAATAATTTAAAATGAAAACAAAGGTGATTTGTATATGCTTATATTCCAATAGAAAACAGGCTGAATTTCGTATTTGCTCCTATACGAAATTAGAAAAACAAAAGAAACAGTTCTCAGCTTAATCCTTACAGATGGGGTATTTTAGATATATAAAGCTTTACACCAGTGCCAAAATCAGAATTTTCACATTTTTTCGGGACACCTGTTATTTGAAATCTCTCGTTGCACCTTTAAGTTCAGTTATTTGGCGACCAAACAAATGTACAAGCTTTCGTCTTTCAGACATGTTTTTCTGTTATTCATATAGAAACTCAAAATGGTAGCTCGAGTTTTGGACACTTTGTATATCAAGATAAGACGTTTACACGCGCGATATCCACTAAGCGCAAGGCTTAATGATTTACCTGAACGATCGCATCTGCAGCTTCACTGATTTGCTGCTCTTTTTGCGATAAAGATACACACACCTATACTTTTCAAACAGCAGTAGGGTCCGGCAACTGTTTGATATTCCGAAAGTCTTTCTTTAGAAAGTTTCTTTTAGATGCGGAAAGCGGTTCAATAAATATTTGTGTCTCACCGTTTAGTCTAGGAATGGTTAGGAGTATTAATATGAAAAGATCCCTTCGTCGTGCCATTAGCTTTGTTGAGATTTGGATGTGCTCAAATTGGTATTGAAATAGGCAGATATTATAATATTCCTCTTAGAACGTGCAAAATCTGTGATAATGGTATCGGAGATGAATTTCGTTGTTTTAAGTTGTGTCTTCAATACAATGGAAGTAGAGTCCAGCTGTATAACAAAATTAACAATAAAAATCCAACATTCCAAAGTTTATCAGATCACGATATGTTTTTTTTAATGTCTATAAGTAATGGTGTTGCTGGTCGCCAGGTTGCTAAATTCGCCAATAATATCCTTGCCTGTCGTCGTTCATTCATAATGAAATTCACTTGTCACGGTTAGAAGCAAGTCATGTTCAAAGTTGGCCAAAACATTTTCAGTTCAATTGACCCCGCTGAATACAGAATGGCTTTGTAAAAATTAATTTTCTTCCGAAACGCCAAAATTTAAGATAGCGGGCAGGAGTATATATGGGTACCGGTGTAAAGAAATTAGTGTCCCCCATGAGAGAGTGTCCTAGCTACCATAGCAACATGTACGGAATAAACCGTGACCTTCTATACGAGGCCATTTGGGTACAGTGCTGAAACAAACAATGCATACAGCACTCAATGGCGAACACAATAGACAGATGGGTGGTAGGATACTCAGTCACGCGGACACGGTAGTTTATGACACCGGCATATGCTGGGAATGCAAACAGACTCGCTGTGCGGGAGGAGTGGTGAACCCCCACAGCAACATTATATGAGAGAGTCTGGCCCAAACGCCAATGACAGAGAGATGGGCGCACCATTTGCATTTTGATTAATAAAATGGCTGTTGCCAAAATCCATTTTCAACCAAAATCCCCCCATTTTAAGATGGCGGACAAGATGGCCGCCAAAAGTTAAAAAACATGTGTCACGACACGCTAAATTGGAGTTTTAGAGCGAAGCAATTTCAAAATTCACCCTTAGGTGAGATGGCGGCTATCAAACACGAAAAACATACACCTATCTCATTTCCTATTGATGCTAAAGATTTATTCTAATTGCAACGATATAGGGCAGGAGATTAAAAGATGCTGATTAATGTATTTATAAAACAATGTATTCGTGATCCAGTATAGTCCATAAGCTACTACCTATCATGTTATCACTGTATTGCAAGCTATTAGATTAAAGCTATTTAAGTGGGAATGACAACTACCAGCGAAGAAACGTTATAAAAATGGAAGGCATTAATATTCATATTTCAATGAACTTCCAAACTGTATTTGGCCAATACATGAGTGGTAATATAAAGGGGCTGAGGATCGAGAGTGTCTCTCAGGTTAGGGTCTAATGAAACTTATAATTCAGGGAAATTTAATGGCTTGCTTTTTCAATTGAAAAAAAGGTTGTCTTGTTTTGTTTACGATGTATTTTTTAATTATTTCATATTGAGCTTGCCCATTTGCCTCTAAAACTTTGATTTGGGCATTATAAATATACCCATAGCTTCAATAGTTCATGATATATAACCTTACCAAAGTGTTGTTATTTTAGTTATTATCCAACTTGCAATTTTAAATTGGGTCTCCGCTCGGGAAAGGGACACCCCTTTCCGCACACACCCATGCTTATGCTGTGCCATGTCGACTTCGTGGCAACCTCACCAAACAAGATCTTTTAGTCAAGAAAACAATCTGCTACTAATTTGCTACTATTGCTTTGTGAAGGCATTTAAGGCTATTTACAACCGGTCATAAATATTGTTTTCCTTCATCAAGTTGAGTTTACCAAACTTGAAATTTGAACTCTTCGCGAGCGCTTCTATTATGCTTTATTCAAAACAAAACCTTACCTATCATTTCTACAATATTTCCACAAAAGAGTATTTTGGATATCTTGTTTCATGGTATACTCCGCTCATCTGGTGCAGACGTCAGCTTACTAAATTTTTCTCGATAAAACGCTTTATGACCATATGATAACGCAATTTACGTGCAAAGTAATTTACTCACTAAACCCTAAAATGTGCATTACAATTCGAGAATGAAAATAGAAATTTGATACCCATGTTTGTCTTATGACCTGGTATTTTGACGTAATCCTTAGCTTTATCTATTAAGAAGGTATTAAAACTCTCAAACATCTATTTCTTAAACTGAATTACTCTCGTATGCATTCATGTAACCGAGATGTAGCGTTGGAAAACCACGCTAAGCTGAACTAGACTGACGTCTATTGCATACAAGGCACTCCCCTGTTGGCAGAACTATATTGCCATCCCCAGAAAGACTTCATACGATTACATTATCGTGCTATGTCAGCATCTCGCTATAGCTTGTCGTCAATATTCAATAGCAAGATACCAACTCACCCCATAATTGATTCCAGATATAGCTCCGAGAAACTGTGTAACAATCTGTAAAATAGCTACGACTTGATATAATGGACGCCCATAAAGGCACCTGAACAATAGACAATCAAGAATTGAATAACAAAAGCCTCTTTCCAACTATTCTAAGGGGAAATATCAAACTGACTGGATTTATATCACCCAAATAATGAATTATAGCATACTTCTGAGAAGAATATAATTATCAGATTATTTATATATTTTTGATTTTAACCTTACCTACCCATGAAGTTAGGAAGTAAAATTGTTGACGTTTTCTCATTTAATATGAATAATGGATATTTCCTATGTTTCGCGTAGTTTTACCCAACGTCGTGGAATCGTTGTAAATGTGGATGATATGCTTCACCAGGTAATGTCCAAAATAGGAACAAAAAGGTATTTGAGTCATTAATATTTTCCAATTTCCCATGTTCACAATCCTTAAATCAAGATCCTGGACATTCTATGTGGTGTATGTGGTGTGTGCTAATGTATTTCATTCATTCATTCACTTTATCTTCACCTTCAATGTCTCCTGTTTGGAGTTCCTCAGGGATCAATTGCTTGGGCCCTGCTTTTCATTATATATTCACGCCCTATTGCTGATATTGCTCGTAAACCATGGAACTTTATGTACACGTATCTGCAGATGACACGCAACTCTATTTTTCTTATGATTGAATTCCCCTGACGATATCACTGTGCGGTCAAAAATGATGTTGTGTTGCAGACATTAAGTCTTGGATGACTGCTAACAAACTTAAGCAAATGATGACAAAACTGAACTTGTCATGTGTCCAACTAAGCATTTGTGCATGCTAAAATCCAGGATATCATATCAATTGGACAACACTAATATTAAGTCTACACATTCTGCTCGCAATTTATGGGTATTGCTTGATGAAAACATGTCAATGGATGAACAAGTGAGAAAATTTGTCAGTCCGCTTACTTTCAAATTCGTAACATCAACTCAATCAGAAAATTTGTCCTGACGGACACTCCTCAATTCTTGTACATGCCCTTATCACCTCCCGACTTGACCATGGTACTGCGCTTTTGTATGGAATTTTCTAACAACTTCTTGATAAACTCCGCGAATCACAAAAAGCAGCCGCTCGTGTTCTCTCAAAATCTCGCAAATATGATCACATAACTCCACTCTTATGCAACTTCATTGTCTACCCATTCGACAACTATTCCAATTCAAGATTCTGCTGCTAACATGGAAAGCACTAATGGACGTGTTCAACCATCTTACATTAATGATCTTCTTACGCCATACTTGCCAACCCGGACTCTCAGATCGTCGAATAAACTTCTCTTATCAGTACCCAGAACCTTTATCATTTAGTTGTGATAGAGCTTTTCTTCCAGGGGCACCAAAATGTGGAACCAACTTCCTATAAAACATTCGCTGTTGTGTTCAGTTAATGAATTTAAGACAGTACTTGTAAGACATATTGTTTCAATCGCCTATAATGTTAATTATTGCATGTGTTCAATTAGGTTGCTATTTGACTCTCCATGTAAGTTTGTTCAGTTCCATTACTTTGTATGTGGTTTTGCTCCTCCTTTAGGTTACATGTTCATGTTTGATTAATTGTTTCTTTCTGTGTACTTGTTTTATGTAACTTCTTTGTACAGCGCCTCGGAATAGGTTGCAGTAATATGGCGCCTTATAAATGCTATATTAGTATATTATTCTTATTATTATTATTATTCATTTGCCTCTGACAAAATCGCTTCGTTTCTACATGTCAAACATAATACAATATTCATAAGGACTATACTTATCAAAAGTGTATTCCTACTGTGTTAAAGGAGGATGGCCCATTAAGTATATGATATTTTCATCTTGATAGATTGGCCTTCACCCCAAAGTTCAACTACAAAGTTTCGCGCCGTATTTCAAGCCGTTTTGATATAAGAGCTAAAAACGGGATTGGGGAGGCCCAAAGAGTCCTGGTAAAATTAATATTGGTTGACCAAAAAGGGGCTCATTTTTCCACTCATAACTCCAACCAACATCCTTTTATCCCTAAGATTGTCACAGGTAAGTGAGAAAAATAGGTAGCTTTTCTTTTGATACCAATTTGGCCACTGCCGTAAAATCTTAACTTCTGGGGACGAGCTATTAGCATCGGGCCATGGACCTTTAAACAGCTAGCTGTGGTAGCGTGTAAAGTTCGAATGCGATTATATCGACTTGTTTATTTTCCTCTAAGTAATCAACAATTTGACAAGGGAGTTATTGATATGGCTACCTTTAGACTTTGATATGACTGGGCAAACTCGGATTCGTAGGTGTGAATATCTTCGCCCATCAAACTTAGTTCTTTGTTGTGAGAAATGTGACCTGATAATTACAATATAAAGCATGGGGAAATGTAAATTGTAGTTTTAAATCTGAAAATGCATGGGTATCACTTTTTCCAACATGCAATGGGCGTATTGCCTAACAAGGCGATATCTTAACCTCTGAACCGTATCTATTGTTACGCTATAACTATATGCTATGTTATGCTATTGTTATGTTCTTGAGTGTTTTATAAGGGGACACATTTTGTACAGGGTTAAACAATAAACGTGTTTAGAGTGTTTGAAACATATACCAATCTGTTCAGTTGCTCATAAGGTTTCAAAAAAGGTATAGTTTCCCATATCTACGACCTATTGTTTTAGTACAATAGGCTCAAGACAGGTCAAGGTCATAATTACAGAATGGTCCGATTTTGTTGAAAATGGTTTTAAATCATTCATTGGGTCATACTAAATAAGGAAATGTATATAGATCATGTGTTTGACCTTTCATAGCAAAAATGAGTTATTTGTCGAGCAAAATCAAAATTCAATTTTCCACTGAGTTTATGTGGCTGGTACTTCAAAAAGCCCCTAAAAACTCTACGCATAGTTCAAAAAGGCCCAAAAATAGATTTTGCGAGCGGAGAGAGAAAAAATAGGTTTTTTTTTCTTTTCCCCAAAAAGGGTTCAAATTTCTGTAAAAGTTCACTTTTGCAAAAATCGCGAATTTGGTGGGAATTAAATCCCCTTTTGAAAAAAAAATCGCCCCTCCCTAAAAAAAATCCTGGTTACGGGTCTGCAACCGACAGTTAAGTTAACCGCCGGTTAAGTTTGAGTTGAGTTGAGTTTTGAAACCACCCCTAAATTGTTTACAAAAAGCTTAGACATACTGTACCAATATGTAAAGACACAAAACTATATTCACAAACCTTGTCTCAACCAGTGTGTCCTCTACAGGTTATTATATTCGCTTGGAGATCAAATTTTTCAACTTTCTTCACAAATTTCAAATTTATTTATTTTTATGACATATTCAGAATCAGCATGGACCATGCATTCATATGAGTTCAAACAGGCCTTGTCTTAGGTCAGTGGTTTTTGAGACGACTTCACAACGACCGTTTGCGAAGCCATCATAAAAGGCATTGAATTATGTGAACCATACTTTTTTTACGGCACACTTTCCTGTTTAAGGTTCTTATATTTAAATAATAAATGATACTAATATACGGGATTTTATTACTAGCCATCATGAAATCATTTTGCTTAACCTAGGACGTCAATTTGCCAAGTGCACAATCACAATCCCATCAACGCTTAGATTGTAATAATCCCCATAACAGCCACCTAAATATCACTTGGCTCAACGAGGCAAGCGAGGAATAATTGATAAAGTGATTTGCCCACCAAGTGGCCACAACACGATGCCGCGACGCGGTCTCGAACCAAAAACCTTCAGATCTTGAGTCGCTTGTAATGAACCATGTGTGTATTCTTTATATTCAATATTTTCACATTATGGCATTGATTCCTTACCTTATAGGAACTGTTCTTTATACTAACAAGACCCAGAATACCGGCTATCGCATAGACCTGTGTGAAAAATTAAAATATAAAAATAATAATAAAAAACGGATCTCTTGATCAGAAACTATTACTTCTTGTTTTGAAATCCTGTTGAAAAAAATTGTTTGCTTGTTCTTAATTGTTGTTACACTGCATTGTCTGTACTAAAATACAATCAAAAAGTCAACATCTATCTGAAACATTTAAAGTTGGAGTTAAGGTTGTAACGGTCAAATGTCAAATAAAGTTGCAAAGTACTACGATCCTGGTATGTTCTTAGACATCATGATGTCTGATCGCAGTCTCCAGAATTAAGCCCATGATATACTTCCAGTCGCAGCGAGCGATTGGCGTGCGCAATACCGGATTTTGACCCAAGATCAAGTGTTACGCATGCTCATGAGCAGAAATCGCTCGCTGCGACTGGAAGTATATCATGGGCTTTATAGAGGGAAGACGAGAAGGGCGTGTGCTTCATCCGTGAGAAACTAAGTCATTGACATGGCTCAAAATCTGCGATGGTGTTGCACTTGGTACCGTGTATACATGTTTCTCCCTTTTTGGTTTAGAATCTTATTGTGTGGAACATTTTTATTGTTGGTAGCGCTCTTGGGAGACTTGTTTTGCTTCGTCGTGAATGGAGCGGATCATCGATTAATACTGAATGATTATGTCCGCCGGTTACATCTGCTATTTTCAAGGGAGGGTGCACAGTTATCTTCTAAATACATATGTAATCCAGCCCCAACCACATTTTTAGCTCTTATATTTTTACCCAGTTGCAGTTTGATTCCATTGTTGTTTTTACAATAAGTGATGATAAATTAATTTATATCATCATTGTGCTTTATTGTAGTGGCTGCCAAAGCAATTATTATATATTTTATGCATATTTTATTTTTCAATTATTATTTTTTTTTAAATTTATTGATGGTATTATATTAAACTCATCATAAAAAATTATTATACTTATATTTTAATGGGGAAATTTAAATATTCATTACTTATAATGAGCTCTTGTTATTATAAAATAATATCAGATCCGTTGTTATTCCACTTCATTGTCTAAATTCATATTAATATCCTTAGAAGGAAAAACCCAAACAATGGAAAACCCTTAAGGGGAAAACAGAATTTCGCTAAACGCCAAATTCAGTGCCGTAGCAAAGGAAACTTGTCTGAATGATAAATTAGTCATTAATTCTAAGTTAATTAGATTCGCTATATATTCGTTTTGTATGTTGGCTTATAAAATAAGACCTCTGTTTTCTATTTACTATATACATAGCATGTTAATTTAATTATTATTTGATATTAATTACACATTTTTCATATTTGCTTTATTGCAGGTGGCTGCAAAACAGTAACTATATAATCTACTTTTAGTTAATATTTAATTTGATATTATACATTTACGGATTTCTATATTATTGTTGGTTTATTGTAGTTGGGCTGCCAAACAGTTATTGTAACGAATCATTTATTTTTTATGTAACATATTAAATTATATTTATATTATTTGTTTTCACTTACACATTTGTTGTTTTATTGTAGTTGGCCTTCAACAGTTATATAATATAATTATTCTGTCTACTTTTATTCATAGTTATCATGTAAAATATTTAAGTGTTTAATTGTTATATACTTAAAATTTAATTATTAGTTATTGACCATTTACCATTTTTATTGTATTGTTATGTTTTGTGGTAGTTGACTTCTAAAACGGTTACTGTATACTTATTTATCTTCAGGGTTGCGGAATGTATTACGAAATTATCTAGAGACGCTTAACACTTAAGTGCCCAAGGGGGGGGGGGGGGTTCCTAGGACCAACCCAGATAACACTTTTCCGTGGGGTTTGATCATGACACATATAAATGGGGGTAACGGAAGAACCACATACCCACAATAAAACTGAAAATCCGACCTTTGACCGATGATATGCCAATGAAATTGTCACTCTCCGAAAAAGAGGGTTCGCACATTTCCATCCTCAGCAACTCCAAATAAGGTGTGAACCAAAATAATTCATATATCTACTCTAGAATAACCAATTAAAATAATCATTGCAAAATTATAGACCAAATTTATACCATCTGTATTTTTCTCAAAACTTCAAAATCGCCTATTTTTCCAGAGACTTACACAGTTAAGAGCACGGCATGACAAAATTAAAAATGATGCTATCAGCCTATTAAAAGGTTATTTGATTTAAGTATTATAATTATTAATTAATTACCTCCTAAGGTATATTATCTAAGCAAATACTTCCCAAGATTTAATTACTTTAAATTCTTAATTAGTTAAATATCTTGATTTTTTTTTTTTTTTTTTAATTTTGGGGGGGGGGGGAGTCCTAGGGACCAACCTAATTATTGATGAAGCCGTGGGCGGATTAAATTTTTTTTGTATCAGGAGAGGCGTATGAATAAATCAGCCAATTAGCAGAAAAACTCCTTGAAAAATTTATTGCGTAACCGAGAAATCGCAAAAACAAATCAAATGTTGGGTACTATGGTACCCACCCCCCCCCCCCGGGCAATTGAGTGTTAAATGTGTTTGTTTCTATTTAAAAAAAACGAGCGAAATAGCAGGTAACATAGTTAATATGTTCCTATATTTGCTACATCAGATGATTATGTAGGCCTAAAGTAACCTCGTCTACCTGAGCCATTTTTTGGAACCAAAGTACCGAAGGGGGGGGGGGGGGTTCCCACCCCCCACCCCCACTGTGATTTTCGGTACTGAACCACCCAATTCCTTTAAATTTGGTACCAAAGGATAGCTTAGTTAGTTTTTTCCATGGTACCAAAATAAGTACCAACATCCCCATGAGGACGTCCATGACGCATATGTGAGGAAAGACGGGGGAAAACCATAGGGGGGGGGGTAACCACCCCCCTCTTCGGACGGTAGACGAGGGTTAAGTATGTTAATGGATGTGGAGATTGTATGAAGTGTGTAGGCCTATATCCCACGCGTAGTTTTTGACCACTATACATGCTCCAGGGGCAGGTCTCCCTCACTAACCAAAAGGGCAGGCTATTGAGTTTTTATCTTTTTTGGATTTAGAATTTTTCCCTCTAACCTAAAAAAAAATAATGAAAACTTTATAATTTTAAAAGAAGCAGTAGCGAGATTCGAACCCGAGACCACTGTATCATGAGGTTAGCTACTAACAACAAGAGCGAGCGAGGATTGGTGTGCATATTGAAATTCCAATCCTTGATAAACATTTACGGAATAAATCGAAACTGAATTTGTCAGCAATCAATATAATGAATATCTACCGCTCTGGAACGGTTGCCACAACCCATGATCCAGGAGCATGAGGGTGGTCAAAATCTCACAATTGCCCTATGTATCTAACGGTCCTAGAAAACGGGGGGTAGTGTTTATTTTTCTTGTTAGATCTAGGGGCATTTTCCCCCTAATCCAAGGAGGGGTCCGTTCCGTGATTTTTTTTCAAAAGTGCATTTAAAAGATTAAAAAAAGGGATGTTAGGGATATAGCTGTAATATAGTTTATTAAAAAAGGTGACTTTTAGTGTGATGATAATGTTAGGGTTAACAATCTACCGGAAGCACGAATGCGTAAAAATGGAAGATGATTTTGTATTTGTAAAATGAACTTAACTATGAGGATATAGTATCTATGTGGTGTTCTGCCTCTGGATGCAGGTTTGTGCCATGATGTTGCTCATTCGTTATTGTTGGCAAATTTGATGAATATCAATTCTGCTCTGCGGCGTTGTTCGATGTCTGTGATGCTGTCTTTGATTTATTTTTAGACCTTTAGTTTTCTCCTTTTGATTCATCATCTCCATGATTTCAATCACAGAGGGTACCACTTTTACCACCTTTTTGTGAAGTTTCTCCTCATACTTTGGCACGGTTCGGGTCCAGTCTTGGTGGAGTTCCATTGAGAAAGTTGCTGAGCCGGATAGGATTGGCGTAGCCATCTCGGCTTGATGCCCTGGTCACAGATGCGTTTGTTGTACTCAAGAAATCCCTTTGTGTGGTTTCTGTTGATTATGTAGCTCCTGACTCTGACAGAAAGATCTTTGAGCAGGCGATAATTGTCTTTAGGAAGATGATCTGGGAGAGTTCCATTTGCCTTCTTGATTTCGGCTTTTTCTTGCTGTTGCCTTTGTCCACTCTTGATGTCTCATCAAGTAGAGAATCATCAAATTTATCGCATGAATCTGGTACGGTTCGAATAACCATGTTGTCTTTTTCGGGAGTTGCCATCTGAATATAGGGTATCTCTTATATTACGTCCCTAGAGGAAAATATCTACCAACCTGATGATCACTGCAAAAAAAGGAGGTAACTTTTTTGTCTTGTTAGATCTAGGAACAACTTCCCCTAAACACAAGCAGCGGACCGCTCCGTGATTTTTGAAAAGTGGTAAAAAAATGGCATTTTGCAAGTATGCCGAAAGTGTATGTATGTATGTTAGCACGATAAAATTTGGATCAGGGTAAAGAAAATTGGCGTGCAAGGCGAAGTGCTGATGGTTGCATAGCTGACATACACCTAGATGGTAATTCAACAGAGCTTTAGGTGGCTGGGGATTGGAGTGTGTCGTGGATGGGATTAACATGGAATACAAGGACATAAAACAAAAGCCACAAAATTATAGACAACTGATTGCAGTGAAATAAGATAATTGTAAGATAAGCTAAAATGACAATGACTATTAGAAGTGTTCACCCCAAAAGTAAAACCAATTTAGTATCAATTTGGCTTTTGATGTTTGCCCTGTTTAATAAATACTCACAACTCCAGCCCAAAGTGGTGTGTACAGGCCAAAAGTACGCGTTACAGTTGTAATAATTCCACATGTTGTAGCACACAATCCTATGACAATCTGTGCAAAAGCAACATTACGTCTCTTTAGTGTGTTGCGAGCAATCTTTCCTGCATCAATTACTTGCCCATCAGGCGACCCTGTAATTACTTCTGGTTGCTGAAGCGCTGACATGTTGGAGAAATTTCTTTAAACTGCACTGTAGAAATATCAAAAGGATATCTTTATTTGAGTAAATCTTTTAGCTTTACTCTAGTGATTGTACACAGTTGCAGATTTGTTCTTGAAATGTTTACTTACAAAAATGACTTATCAAAACAAGAAATGAGACTTGATCACCTATGCTAGTGACTATATAACGTTTGCATACTACAGGGAGATCAGGGCCGTCCGGTGACATATAAATAATTTAAATTAAAGCGCCACCTAGAACTCTCACAAGCTTCCAGGATAAAGGGATTGCATCGTATACACTAAAAATAATTTGCTGTATCTATTCAATAAAAGTAAGTGTAATCGAGTTAGGTAGTCGTGTTATCAGTAATCATGTATTTTAATTGAGATAACTCAAAATGCTTCAATCGTTACAACTCATAATATTTTTTTCATGTACTCAAAATCACACTACGTTGCTCTTATTTATATTTAGTAAGTACAAAAAAGTTATTCCGATTATTAATCAAGTTGCTGAAACTCAATATTGTAGGTATGTGGGGAAATAGGGAAAATAAAATATGGAAAACGAAAAAGAAATAAAGTTTGATGTACACAAAGTATTGCAACATGTAGACAACGCGTAAAATTATTTCAAATTATGGATTCTTGACCGCACATTACGTATTGAATGCCAAAGTATGTTTTCCACACAGATGTTATTCGGAGTGGTTGTATGGACTGGAAAACAGATGCAGTCAATGGGAAACAGCGGTCTTCCAAAAATTCGAGAAATTCAGAGACATCCGAAATGCAATTCGAATGATAAATCACGTGGTTTACGTAAACCAATTCTAATTACGCGTTCACATTGAATGACAAATAACACAATGTCATCGGTGAGATTTAAAAGTTGTTTTCAAGTAATCATGTGATCTCTTTCTTGCCATTAAATTTCCTGAGTCCAACGGTGATGGACGTACTCCCATCTTTTATTGACGTTGTCTCATTTCCGGTCCATGCAAACATTTCGTTTTTCTCCCTAAATAAAACGTTTTAATAGTAACATAAACTTTTTACCTGTGGTCATTATAATAATTTCTCTTACCTCTCACGGTGAATGGACAGACTCAAAACTTTTAATGAGGTGCCACTTATTTTGAAATCCACTATAGTTTCTGAAAGCAAACCAAGCTGCAAGATGCTGAACCATTTCTGTCTGCATTCTTTGTTATGTGGATCCCACACTCTACTTGTTAAACGGTGTAACTATTTAAAATGACAATTCATTTATAATGTTCAACGTTTTTACGACAAATATTCAATAATAATATCTTGTCAAAGAATCTTTAAATTGTAATGATCAACAGCACATTCGGGCGCAAACACCAAACACTGATAACTTTCATTGGAAATTTTAGGAACGTAAAAAATCAACTTTTTAAAATGCGCCTATTAGTACTTTCAATGTTAAACAAACTTTGTTTTCATGCAGTAAACATCTATGTATAGTATACCGGTGCCACAGGATACTGTATATACAAACATTTTCCGTAATTATAAGGGCCTTCGATTTGAGCTTAGCTCTTTCATACAGTGATTAGTAATACGGACACGTAGTATGTATGTACAAAAACATGAAAAATATGAACATTGAGAGCGCCCTCATCGGGAAATCTCAGAGTCAGGATTTAAAGGGACCTTGCATATCAGGTTCCCTAAAAAAATTGAAAGTAGTAATTTTTGCCCTGATGTAAAGCTTTCCATGAAATATATTCCCATCTGAAAGAATTAAGCTGAGAAATGTTTCTTTGGTACAAAATTGAGAAATTTCTAATTCGTATAGGAGCAAATACAAAATTCAGCCTATGTTTTATATTGAAATATAAGCAAATTAAAATCACCTTTTTTTCTCTCATTTAAGATGTTTCTGTAGCCAAATACAAGGTAGGAAATCTATTGAGTGTCTAATCTATATGAAAATACTATTATGACACAATATTTGGGTGCCTCAAAATCTCTCGTTGCACCTTTAAGGGGAATAGGGACAATATGTAGGTACACATTTCTTGCCAGAGACAACCATCGTGGCCATTTTACTTCAATATGTAGTATAATTGGATATAGTTAAACCAGGGGGGGTAGGACACGATCTGCTCGATTTGGGCATTGGGGATTTCCAAACGATAATTTGGGAAACTGCTACGTGGATTTACTATGGCAGTCTCGGTCCCAGTGACATTAACAAATCATCTCTTAAACCTTTGTTCAAAAGATCTTAGTAATATCATGATAAATTAAGAAAAAAATATTGACTTCAAAATCCGTCGGGGTTTGTGGATTAACCCCGCTGCAAAATAGTGTAATTTCCAATAACGGTCATTTACATTTTAATATTCGTGACCGGGCCTAGTCTTTAGTCAAGTCTGTGTGTAACCGTTCGATATGCGTAAGAGCGCCCTCCTACCGTTAAGTCTTTGAAACAGACTAGCACCCGGAAGTTGATGCCGTTTTGAATTTGCTGTTGCTGTTAGGTTGGCATGTCCTCCCCCCCCCCCCGAGTTAAACCAAGTGTGATGATTTACCGGCAACTATGTGGCGGCATACATGATATACTTCAAAAAGACGGCGTTTGCATTGTGTTTGCATTCCTCGAAAGGAATTGCAATTGAACCCGGGGGGGGGGGCACTTGTATTCAAAGGTGGATATGATGCGTGAACAAGAAAACGCGTAAAAAGGGTCTCTTTTTTCCAACAGACGATGTACGCGCGTACATTGATTAGGGTGTCCAAAACAGCAAAATATGGAAAAAAGGGTATGTTTTTCGAACAATGCATTGCTCACTTGTTTACGGTAGAAAAAAATGACAAAAAGACTTGTTTATGGTGAGCAAATACACAAAAATGCTTGTATAGGGTATGTTTTTTAGTCGGTGGAAATACTTGTTTAGGGTGCATTTTGGAAGTCCATGTTCACGCATCATATCCACCTTTGAATACAACTGGCCCCCCGGGAATTGAACATTGCATAACAAATTGAATAGACCCCGCTTTGAACGCTATCCATGGCTCGAATGCCTTTTATTTGAGTTACAGGTTAAAAACAGCTAAAATCATAGGATTAAAATAAGGAATAGTTGTGATTACCTTCAAATGCATCATTACCAATTTAGGCTTACTTTATATTCAGAACAACCTCGGACTAGCTATATTCATGATATTAATTTCTCATGCGGTTTACACGATGTGGACATCCAATTGCTTTCAATAAGTGGAAGTGATTGATATGTTAGGCCTACACTCACGCTATCAAAAATATATATTATGTTATTATGATTTTATGTTGAAATACATTTTTGCTCCAAACAGGTCACATGGACTTTGCCTCATCGTTGTCAACAGACGCACGTATTTCATGATCGTAGGGAGAGGCCAGCGAGGTCACGATAGTTTAGGTCATCAGCAGGCTTCATTCAGTATGTATAGTAGATGTCGTTCTACTGCGGTACGATTCAGCGATTAAAGCAGCTTTCTTTTGATTATCACATGTTAGCTAACATGCTAAAAAGGCCTGTCAATAAGGTAAGAGAAATGGATTAAGTATAATCCTTTCAGACGTTTTGCCCGGGGGTCTTGAATTTTGGTCGGGTACCCATGCTGGTTCCAAAAAAGAGGGAGTAGCTGCAAATGCGGGACTACCACTAGGGGTATCAAATTCACAATAATCAAGTTCTAGTCCATCTAGGGGTATCAAATTCAGGTGTGATCGTGACTGGTTCATTGTCACAAATAGCAAAATTAACCTAGAATATGTGTTGTTTTACTGTTTGGTTTACTTTGTTATATTAGCCTCCATTTTGTGATCAAAAATGTTATTTTGATGTATTTCTCTATTTTACTTGAGAAAATATTTCTCACGGGAAAGGTACTTTGTTTATTAGAGAAGAGAAACAATGGAATTCCCCTAGTGTTGTGTTGAGATCAGAACAGATGTTGTTTACAAGATACATTGTGCAAGAATTCCCCAAAATGTTAAGTTTAGAAAATAAGTCAAGTTGTTTGTGCATTACTGATCATGCAACACTTGTTTACACAAGTCAGAGATCATTCTAGATTGAGCTAAGTATTATAAATAGCTTGGGGGTTTCCAAGCTTTGTTGCAAATCAAAACATATTGCAAAGTTGAGTAGTTTCCCATGACTGTCATTGATGTATGATGATGCAATGCAGATGATGTCATTTGTGTGAACTCCGGTTGGCTAGTGTTAGGCAATGTTTGTGCATGATGATGCTTTAATGATTAGAGATATTGGGAAAATGATAAATAGTGCTCACTGGAAAGACTCAGGGAACAGGACCAGCAGCCAATAGCAAGTAGCTAGAAGTTATAGCTAGTTTTGACCTGCAGTAATGGTAGATTGGTGTAGTACATATGGATTTATTATATATTGGATACTACTGGAGCTTAAAAGCTGAACTGTCTGCTGTCACCTTCGAGGCAAAATTAGCTTCAGTTTTGGAATTGGAAAGGATTCCAGTTCGTAGTCCTAAGGGACATTTCCGACGCAGACTTTTGGTGGTAACTCTTGGAATATACTGCTGCAAAATATTTGTGTCGTCGAGGGACAACCCCGTCGTCTTCAACTGCTTGACAAAGTTATTTTCAGGACTAAAACGATTCTCATTTTGGCCTAAAAACCAGTCATTTCAAAGCGCGTCTAGACCCTGAAAACGCTTGTAAGGCACCCTCTGAGTGCCCGATATCTCAGCTTTATACTAGAAATACTAAGGAAGTGGTAGGATTCCAGAACAAATGCTAATCTCTCGCAAAACGGGAAGAAAGAAAGAAAGAAAGACCGCCCACCCGCTGGTGCCAACTCCAGGATTTGGATCAAGTCTACACTTACCGCTGTAGACAATTCATCGTTAGAAGTGAGAATTCAGTGGAAATCGCATGTAAAAAAAGCTTTAAAAAAATGCGACTTTTCATTTGTTCACACTTACAAAGGAATCTACAAAGATCAGGGAATCTAGTCAACCTATATTTATCGCTATATTAGCGAAATTGAATGCAGGAGAGGAGGAGATAGATGGTAAAATTTATGCAAGACTGGATGCGTGTAATGCTGTACACTGTGTTAGCGCGGTGTTTTCCTATGGGATTTACCATCGACTCGGTAAACTTACGGGTCATATTTTATGCAAGCGGAAAATTCAAAAACTGGCTGACAATGTATGATCTGTAGTTTTACCTTTCATATACAACGGTAGAAAAGATCCAGATGTCTACAAAAATCGCCATGTTGAAGGACCAGGTCTTCCAAGAAAAAGGTAAAAAAATAATGAGATAAATAGTGAAAAAATACACATTAACGGTGTAATTATGCACCAAGCAGCTATTGTTACCACAAAGTCCTGGGAAAGGCTTTTAATTATTATAATGACTCTGGGTGTAAACACAATGATCCTTGAGCTCTCTTATTAACACAGCTGATTTCTCGGCTGTTGGCGACATTTGGCAGGGCATTTTATAATATGCACCGTAATTTCGAGTTATGTTTGTTTTCCAATTATCCAGCTAATAATGGGTCCCTCACTGACAACACAATGCCGTGACCTCACATCGTGCAATAAATGTCATCAACTCCTGAAGAACCCCAGGAGTCTTCCTTGCCTGCATTCATACTGCGCCTCGTGCTTGGAGACTGAGCTTGATTCATCAAAGAACTCTGTCAAATGTCTTGTATGTGGGGAGAATTCCGATCTACCTGGCGGTGGCATAAAAGACCTGGAACCTCTGGCGATAGTACAACGGTTGACTGAGCAAAAGGCTATGCAAACAAAACTAATGGCAAAAGAAACCATCAACTGTACAGCCTGTTTAATTAAAACAGAAGGTAACAATTTGTCTTATTAACAAATTTGAATACCAAGTTGGTATATAAATATGAATCAAATTATCTGTGAATAATGGGGTCCAATGGGCTACATATGTCTGTTTGGGTTTTCTGTTGTTTTCGCGATATCTTGGTATAAACAGTAAATATTTTTTATTCTGGATTTTTGAATTTGTTTGACTTTTAGATACACATTTTTTCCCACCTCACTCCCTGAATTGAAATCTGCCGACCTGTTTGGAACATCGGGCTGACCCCATAACTATATCTGTGAATAGTAAAGCTCGAAAGTCTCTCTATGTGTCTCAAATGAAGGAATTTTGTAATTAGAATACTGACATTAAAGAATGATAGAATAATAGGAGATCCCGATAATAATTCAACAGCTACTGGAAACGTCCTTCCAATATGAAATAGACGGGAAATAGCGCCATGTACGTGTCTGCGCTCATCCATTAGCTGTACGTTCCGTTGGTTCACGTAAGCCAAGTATACACTGTTAAACTGTTCATTAAAACGTTTTTTTACAGTTATAACAGTTAAACGACGTTTTTTTACAGTTATTTGCACTTTTCGAGTCCCGGCTAACAGACGTTTTTTTAAAGAATATTTTAACAGTGTAAGACGTCATTTTCGTAAGGTGGAGCTATTTTATAATGGAAATGAATGGACAGCAATTTGACGTTTCCAATGCCGCCGTTAAATTACAATCCGGGATCCTCGATTTTGATTACAAAATCCATTTTTTATGACAAATACCTATCATTTTGAGCATTACCATTCACAGGTATAGCTTCATAGACAATACTAACACAATTGTGCAAAAAACTAAAAAAAATGGAGCGCTCTTCAAAAACAAACTTGCTATTATTGCTTTAACCATATACGCTGGTGGTTGAATACCAATGCCCCAACTTCGATTAGACCCAGGCAGTGGCGGCCAAGAAATCCCACTTTAAGACGTCGTAAAAGGAAATCTTGAGGGAAAAAAATCATTACATATGTTATCAAGCAATGTTTTCTTATCCCAACACCTCGGAGTTGCAGAGTCAACTCCACTGTAAAGGTTATTTTTAAATTTTAGGTATAAATAACCGACGATGATGAGATTGTACATGGGCCACCCTTCATAACAAAGCACCTAAAACGGTTTGTGATTTGCAGGTTATTTTGATTCATTTGGGTGAGTTGTTATATGCCGCCATCGTCTGATTTTTATCTGTATCCCTTATCTACGTTGTGTTATTAGTTTTGGATCTGGCCAATAAAGTCCAAAAGAGTCACACAGGTATTCATCCCAAAATGCGTAATGAGCTGAATCGTCGTAGTCACGTGGGTCCAATTCTGGCCATTTTTAGTTTTGTATGGATCCATACCATAATTAGTTCTAAAAATAATGAATGAAGATAAAATGGATCAGTTACCTAAATATTGGTCTCGCGCAATATTTTTTCGGAACTCCTACCTCGTCAATAAAGATGGGCCCACATACAATTTTATACCAAAGTGGGGAGCGTGGTATTGCATATTGACATGCTATACTGATGTTCAGACAGGCATCGTCAGTTTGACGGGTCTGCGAGTTCACGGTCCTTCGGAGATTTATAGGTGGAGGCCACCTGAGTTGAAATGAATACGACTGAGCGGGTTTTGAGAAATCACAGACATCAAGTAGGGTCTACGTAGCCAACCATTAGAAAGTATTTTTAAAATGCTTTAAGTTATATTTAATATTTACCAAAATAAATCTGATTTTCTTTTTAATTCACCGTGTGGCTTAAGAAAAACAATAAGGTATAAAAATGTAATACCATTATTGAAAACTTTTCAGATTCCACGTTGGTTGTGGTTATTGAACACCATCCAAGAAATACGATTTCGTTCTAGAGATTTGTCCAATAGCATGTCAAAAATAAGTTTCAGAGGGTGTTGTGCAATTGTATTAATAAATTACATTTCTTGATCCTAGTACATCTCATTTTTTGTTTGTGGTTCACAAGATATCCCCGAAAAAAGGTTATTTCAAAATTTCCTTTTGATGTATGCCGCAAATATTTGTTCATGCTGCCCATAGGACCTGTGGTTGGAAGTTCTGCCCGTTTACGGACAGAAAACACTAAATTACGATTTTTTCAAAAAAGATCGAATTTACACGCAGATTGACCACACAATACTTTAGTCCAACGTTTAGATGATATTAAATCCACTTTTTTTAGGTAAACGGGGTGGGGGGGGTAGGGCGGCTGTGGATCCGAATGCTCCTTTAATTCTTTTTTCGTTAGTGGATAGCGATGATTCGTGCAAAAATAGCTTGCATCAGTACTTCTACGCGTATATCGAGACAATCAACGCTTTGAAAATTTATTCACCATTATCATATTAATTACTATAATTTTAAACATAAACACTGTATTGACGTCATATTTAATTTGTATTCCACAACAGACCCAGCCGATTCAAGTCGCTCAGACCTGTCGCTGTAGCCGCGATTACATAGTGTGATGACTACTTGTGGCACACGATGTAGTCGTAGTACACCGATCCAAAAGAACAATCGAGACACCCTAGTAGTTACCTTCGAATACTCCTATCAGGTAAGGTCCAAGATTCCAAGGCTTTTGAGCAGAATATTTGCACAAAACACAAACGGCGAAGTACTGTTGTTCTACTGTGTGGACGTGCGATGTAACCTATATGTCGACAGTGTGTTGTGGTAGCACCCCATCGTCATCCCAACACACCCAAGCAAATTACCAAGCACGAAAGACGTGGTGAATGCACTTAAGAATCTGGGAGAAACATGTAAAGAAAATGAAGAAGAATCAATAAATCACTTCACGAAATTCCGAAAGGCCCACGAGTTCTTGATCAGCGTTGTCAGAGGCGGATTCAGATTACAGAAACCGTGCAGAAAATGAATTGTCCTCATACCTGAAACGATTAGATGAGGCGCAGGCATTCCCGATGAAAAGCTAACAGTATAAATAAGGAACAGCAGCAACTTATCAAAACTACTGAGTGTCGCTTAATGTCTATCAGCTCACTGATTTCTGTGCACAGACCAGTGACGAAAAAGCTAATTGACAGTGGTTCTGAGTACGAGATTGCATCTGCCTACTTCTCTCTGAAGCACACCTTGCATGAGCGTGGACTACAAACCTCCAACATTAGCGGGTAATTGACCGAGGTAAAGTTCGAGGTAAACAACAAGTCCCAAGAAGATCTCAATGAGGACTTGTACATGAGGAACACCTCTCGCCGTAAACGTGAAATAACGCAGCTGCCACTTTACAGAGAGAATTTGGAAATGTTGGGAATGAGAAGCTATTCATTTGCATTCGATGTTACCTTTACAACCGTAGGCTAATCTTGCAGTGACGGTTGCAATGCCGGCAGGTAAATGCGTACAACAACAATGGTATGATGAAATTATCTTTTAATGTTAATAACTGGAGTCGATGCTGGAACCTCATCGAACACTAGGTGTATTGAACTTGGTCCTGATGATCTTTTCTCTGTAACTGATTATGATTCTCCCTACGTCAAGATATTTGACATGCGAGGTACATACAAGCGCTACTTCTACACCATCTCGCCGGATAATGTATCATACGCCACCCATGGATCAAGCAATTTGAGTGGATTATGCTTCAACTCCAAAGATCAAATACTTGTCGGTAACATTACACATAACTTCATCAGTTTTCATTCAACCGATGGAACACACATTTCCAGCATCAGAGTGAGCATAAAACCATGGTTTCTTGCAGTTACGTCAAAAGATCATATTGTGATCAGTCCCTATAGCAGCGGTAATGATATTCACATAATTGACGGTTCTGGAAACATTCTATACAAGCTCCAAAAACCTGGAGGTGCTCCCTCTTGGTATCCAGCTGGAGTGACAGTAAGCCAGATGTACACTGTTGACAACGATGATGAAGACGAAGTATTTGTTGCTGACCGAAACAATGGGCATGCCATCTATCGCTACTCAGCTTCTGGTAAATATGTTGATTGCGTCACGAAAGAAGTATCAGACGTGTACGGATTGACCTTATCCACAGACGAGCAACAGTTATTTGTTGCAAATAGAGAATTGGTAAAATGCTTTCAAATTCATAATAAGTAACATCGTCCAGTAGGACACGGAGGTGCGGGGGTCTAAAACACTATTTGCGAGCGTTGCGAGGAACTATAATGGGGATTTGTTTTATGAATCAAAATGAAATACCGTGAAACACAGTATCTGGTTTCGGAATAGCTTATTCGGGAAAATTAACCATTATTATTCGAAATAACGAATCTTTTTTAATTAAATATTGCGAACTCATTTTAAGATTCGGATCAGGGCACCCTTTTAAAAATTCGGAATAGCAAAACCTTCTTTAATATTTGGATAGAAAACACTATATATTTTAGGGATCATAATAGAAATAGTAATAAGTCTTGATACAGCGTCTAGGCGTTTCACATAGAAAAAAATTATACCATTATTAAAACAACAGATACAAAAGCAATATATAAAATTCTAATGTGAAAGCAACTATGATATTCAGGGTGATTGTGTCCGCCATTTTGAATTTTTAATAAAATATATCTAACTTTCGTGCTATCATCTGAAAGCTTATTTCATTTTCTTTAATTTGCTGCAAAGATCATTCACATCGGTTAGGTATAGACCGAGCTACAGTCGTTTGAATCAAGTACGGCGTTCAGCGCAGCAAATCAGTGTCCAGAAGAAAATCGGGCTATTTATTGACTTTATAATAAACGTGATGCTATTTAATCCCAAAAAATTCTGTCACAATTAACCTTCGATGCCCTCTTAAAGCAATATTGGCACAATTTTTAAAGAGCGCCCCCAATTTTCAAAATTTGATATTTTTTGCACAGTTACGTTGGTAATTGTCTAGGAAACTATACCTGCGAACGAGAATGCTAAAAAAATGCGCATTTATCACAAAATAAGCGATTTTGTAATTAGAATTGGGATCCCTGATTGGACTTAACGGCAGAGCTGGAAATGCTACGTTTATGTCCGTCCATGATGAAATAGTGCCACCTCGAGAAAATAACCTCTAACTTGACTTGCCCGAACTATTAAAACAACTAATGGATGAGCGTAGACACGTACATGGCTATTCCCGGCTATTTCACATTGGAAGGCCGTTTCCAGCAGCCGTTGAATTATTATCGGGGATTCCCGATAATAATTATTCTAGTACAAAATTCCTTCGTTTGTGACACATAGACATTTTCGAGCTTAACCATTCACAGGTATAGTTTACTAGCCAGTTACCAATGCAACCGTGTAAAAATCTCCAAATTTGTGAAAAATTGGGGGCGCCCTTCAAAAAAATGTGCTAATATTGCTTTAACGTTTCTACGTCCTCATCACTCATCAAAATCATTTGAAAATGAAGTAACTTGATACGTGTATCAGTTTCTGGAAGATTTGAATGAATCATACCATTTGAAGGAACAGACATCGGTGACAACCTTTTTTGAAGTAATGTCTATATTGACCAAAATATGCCACATCTTGAAAAAAGTGTTACAAATAAAACTGGCTTTTACATATCACTTTATTTGACATAAAATTCGACATACAATTATCATAATTTTGGGGAGTTATTTTGCTTAGTTGACCGCCTTGCATTTCAATGGCTAATCCGTGGATAGTGGAAAAGCTGACTGCTTGATTCAAAAGACTGTAGCTCGGCCTATTCTTAACCCATTGGAATTATCTTTGCAACAAATTAAAGATATTGAAATAGGCTTTCCGGTGATACCACATATGTGAGATACATTTTTTTACCTCGCCCTGTACATCAATATTATACATAATTTTTAGAAATTCGAACTTATTTATATTGTGACTAAGAGAAAGACAATCCAGTTGCCTCCATACTAAGAACACATGGGGATACACCTGAATCGTCAGCAGTGAGGATCTGTATGTACCCCACAGCGACATCGGTTAAAGCAATAATGACACATTTTTTGAAGAGCGCCCCCAATTTTCAAAAGTTGATATTTTGGCACAGTTACGTTGGTTTAATTGTCTAGGAAACTATACCTGCCGAACGAGAATGCCTAAGAAATGCGTAGTTATCTAAATAGGCATTTTGCAATTAGAATTGGATCCCAGATTGGGACTTAACGGCAGAGCTGCAAATTCTACGTTTATGTCCGTCCATTATGTAATAGTGCCACCTCGAGAAGATAAACCTCTAACTTGACTTGCCTGAACCAATAAAACAACTAATGGATGAGCGTAGACACGTACATGGCGATATTTCCCGGCTATTTCACGTTGGAAGGCCGTTTCCAGCAGCCGTTGAATTATTATCGGGATCCCCGATAATAATTATTCTAATTACAAAATTCCTTCGTTTGTGACACACAGACATTTTCGAGCTTAACCATTCACAGGTATAGTTTACTAGCCAGTTACCAATGCAACTGTGTAAAAATCTAAATTTCTTTGAAAAATTGGGGCGCTCTTCAAGAAAATGTGCTAATATTGCTTTAAGTCTTGATCTTTTCTGGATTCAGATGTCTCTACCCTACCTAATCTGATCTATCCTTGGCAACCGGATTGGAGGTAGGGAACAAGAAAAGAGAAAGAAATAACTCACAATATTATACTTAGTCATTGAACTGCATCAGTTAACAGTATACGTACCAGGAGCTAGAGAGAGAGAGCTTGAGAGCTGCAGTGCGATATGTTCTCGTCGACGGATTTTAAGGACAAGTGGGACAACTGCATTTTAAACTCGTTGAACCTTGGTCAATTCTATTTCTGAGAGGCCATAATAGTAGGGAGTTGCAGGAATCCAGCCTAAATGTAACAAAGGCGTGGACCAATCTGATGGAAGATTTTTACTCAAGGCATTGGCGAAACTGTCCGATTTTCCTTATTGAGAGCCAAGCAGCTTCACATAGGGTGTTAACATGATTGATCATTCTTAGTGATGAGTCTAAGATGACACCAAGATTCCGTGCTTCAGCTGACGAATGATAATCAAATTGCCAATGATCATCGTTGGCTGAGAGTCTAAGGGGAAGAGAGGGGGAGGGGCACATGACTTTCCCTCCTCATTTCCCCACGTCCCCTCCCTCCCTCCCCTCCCTCCCTCTCCCCTCCTTTCAGTTCAGTTCATTCAGTTTTTTTTATTACACCACATCTTCGGAATGTACAACCATATAGCAATACAGCCTAATAATAAAATAATCGATATATAATTGAAGGTTGATCAAAGTCACGATTGACATATATATTATATATATTATATATAATTTATAATAATGCAGGCAATATACTAGCCATTTTTTTTTTATCTTAATACCTGGTATAAACTACTAGTAACTGTATTGCAGTTGGAAAAACGTTAAAGACCGATTATGAGCGGTTGTATAACTTACTATAAAAGTTATACATAAGGGAGGAAGATGGTGAGTGTGGGCGAGGCCTTAAGATCATAAGATATTTAAGGTTGACCCCACCCAGGGGAGTGGAACTTTATTTTTCAACATGTACGAGACAGGACAGAACTTTGGGACAAGACCAAGGCAAGATAGAAAAGGACATAACAATATACGACAGATTAAAAGGTTACTAGAAGTGAATCTAATTGATGCCCGATATCATAAGGGTATAAGCCCATAACGGTAAGGTGGCGGTGATATGGTGTTTATCGCCAGTATGATTTAAACTCGTATCCGCAAACTAACTGGGGGGGGGGGGGCCTATTATCGAATATCTACGGAGGTATCACGCTGACCCCCCCCCCCCCAGGACTCTACCAAACCAACTTTTGTAGCTTCGTTGTTTTATGGTCCTAAACACTTTTTTTGAGATGGTTAACAAAATAAATTGTCCCGGCACTCTGACGATAAATTCAGATGGCGTCCCCAAACATTGGCCTCCAAAATAGGCAAAATTAAAGAAATTGGGTATTTAATATCAAAACTGTACTAAATGCATGAAATTAATGTTAGAATATAGCTATCTGGTCATTGGCCTTTAATTCTAGTATTTTAAAGTGTTTGCCATATCTAAAAATCCAAGATGGCGGGGGGGCCCAAATGGCCGCCACAATAGGCAAAAGTTAAGAAATCAGGGGGGGGGGGGCGTTTTTTTTTGTGGGGGGTTCAAAAAAATTTAATATCAACAAGTAAGTAAATTAATAAAACTTAATGTTAAGCTAAGGGCTACCTGTTCTTGGCGTACTTCCTAGTATTGCTGTGTTTGAACATGTCCTAAAATCCCATATGGCGTCCAGAAATACGCCAAATAGGCAAAATTTAAGAAATAGGGTATTTCATATCAAACATAATAAATTCATAAAATTAATGTTGGCATATAGCTGGCCTGGTCATTGCTAGTATTTGATGTTTTTGCCATGTTCAAAAAATCCAAGATGACTCCCAAATGGCCACCAAAAATAGGCCAAAGTTAAGAAACTCAGGTATTTAATAATCAAACATCTAAAAATGGGTAAAATGAATATTTAAATATAGTTGCCTGGTCATATGGCATGTAATTTCTAGTATTTGAATTTTTTTAACCATATAAAAAAATCCAAGATGGGCAGGCAAACCCAAAATGGCTACTAAAATAGCAAATTGCACAAAATTGTACGCATCATTCTCAACATCATAGTAAATTGGTAAAATAATACATTAATTTACACTTAGAATCCTCAGAGGAATCCGGAAGTTTTGCCGTTGGGGGCCGTTCAGATTTGTTATCGACTATGCCAATCCCATTTGGACACTTCCCAGCACCCCTAGTTTTTTTTTTTTATTAATTTACCTGGCTTTGGGTCTGGAGGTTGGGAAAATAACATACAAAATAGCCACCAGACCCCAATCGACACCATTTCAAAATAATACCTAAACGAAAAGTAAATAAATTCACATAATTATACAAAACTTAACTTACTTGTACCTACAACAAGACCACTGAGAATCATTACATCTTCAGTATCTATAATTAGACGGGATTAGACCATTAGAATCATAGTAAGATATCACAAAGAGGAACATACCCAATAACCTTTTAATGATTTAATTGTTGCCAGACCTGCCATAATTTTTCAAATTTGTTAATTGGCATATTACACTGAGCCAGATATTTATTACACTAAGTCATACTTATTCTTTTTGAGACCATTTCAGTCATATTATTTCCTATATTCTAGCTCTGTATAAATGACTTTGCTATCACTAAAATATAATTGAAGACTAGGGGGTCACTTTAACATCCAAAAAGAATCATAAATGGGGTAATAATCCCTTATCAAATTGTTCGATAGTTGATTATAACCATTGCTGAATTCAAGCCAGTAAGAACTGCCGGTGCGGCAATTCGTGATGAAAAGTGGCATAAGGTTTTCCTTGTTTTTCCACTACAGAATTGTACAAAGATCGTTTTTCTTCGGATATTCATCATTGATAATATTTATATTCGTAGCTATAATTCTCTGAAATTCTATATTGAAACCATCTATATTTCGAGTCTTCCAATATGTAAGTTCCTCCCACAATATTTCGTTCCATTTTTGATCACTAATATCGGTAATCAATTCTTTTTGCCATTAATTCTCATTTACAAAGCTGTGCAAATAGTGGGTTCGAGCGGATATCATAAAATATACTACAAAACCTTTTTTTTATTTCTTATGTAACAGATCACATGTTTGGTTTAAAAGGAGTCTTGTAGTTTGTGATTTGGTTGGTTTACTATCACGTAAGGGCCAACCGGCACCAATTGCTTTTACATACCGTGGTATCTAGGAAATTGGTTTTTAAATATCATATGTTTCCTTAAAATCAGTGGATGCCATCGTTAACCAAAGAAACAACCGCATTTGCAACAATGTTTATAGTAAACTGGGTTACCTCCCAAATTGATTTTATCATCCATTCCACCAGAGATACGTTTATCTGGAGTTAAAAATCTAAATTCTGATCTGATAAAAAAAATCTGATTATTTGATTTGGACAAACCAGAACCACGATAAAAACAATCATACCAAAACATGTTTTTTAATTGCTGTTTTCATTTAATCAAAATTGTGCAAAGCAATATATTTTCATTCTTTCCAATTTAGATGCGATGTGGAAAAGCTTAACCCATTGTTGGTTTCCTAAAACTCCAAATACAACGGATCCAGCTTACTTTAGGTGAATTTAGGTGCCTTATCTTTTTGGCATTTTTACTCCCCCGTTTTAATAAGGTGGAGACATTTGGAACTTTTGACACTTCCCAGCACCCCTAGTTCTGGTAGGTGTCACAGAGGCAGTACTGGGAGGGTAACCCGCGTACCAGAGTGGCCAGGATTGACACAGTGTGAAGAGATGATCCATAGTGCAAATCCAGCACCGTCACAGTTGTACTTAGGTTTTTTGGAAAAAACTGGTGGCTAGCCTGCTGATAGGCATGGTTCCCCCCCTTGTGTAGGCTTCACTCAAGATGCTAATTCAAATTTGCCTTTTCAGTCTATATACTGCCCATTGGTTCATCCTTTTACTTTCCAATCTTGGTTTCTTTATTTTCTTTCCGCAGCTCATTTTAGACCTCCAATGGCAGATGCGTCTGCCCACTTACCTTTGGCGTGTGGCTTCCCCATCAGGCACCCTCCATGACCTTGATATGGTCCAATGACGGCGGATTGGTCAAACATAGGTTATGCATTCAGCCAGTGGTATGATCTCCAAGGGTACTTGAGAGGTGTCCAGTCCAAACCTTATCTGATGCTGTTCATTGGCGCCTATGTGACCAGTTGCATCCCGCACGTTCCTCTACATGGACAGTCTGCATCGGCTGTGGTGGTCGGACCAGTAGGTTAATCCACTGACGACATTTTAATGCCATATACCAGTTTTGAGGGTCTCTTTCTAAGACCGCCCATGTGTTTAGAACTGCCATTGCCGCTATCCACCATGCGCTTTCAGAGATGGTATGCCG
Organism: Ophioderma brevispina; assembly: GCA_023653785.1. Classification (NCBI taxonomy): domain Eukaryota; kingdom Metazoa; phylum Echinodermata; class Ophiuroidea; order Amphilepidida; family Ophiodermatidae; genus Ophioderma; species Ophioderma brevispina. The sequence continues at coordinate 71,477 of JAMKCH010046636.1, forward strand.
TTTTTTAAGAATGTGCGGGGTGGAGGTATCCGCGGGTACGTGGTGTTGTTTCCACAAACTGGGTCCCTCTCCGACTGCTCCAACATAGGACTTTGAGCTCTTGTCGGAGCTCAATGCCTTGGACCTGGCCAAGATGAAGGCTTTTTTTGTTGACGGTGGCCAGTGGCCACAGGTGTTCAGAGGGTGAAGAGGCCCACCTCTGTTTTACATAAGACATGGTTTACATCTTGCCCCGGTGGAGTTTTTAGCGAAAAATCAAACTTATCTATTTCCCTCAAACCAGTTTTTCTCCCAGTCTTGATCAGCGATCAGGGCAGCTTTGAGCCTTTGAGAAGTCAGTGTCCGGTGAGCTAGGGCTCTTAAATCATAACTTAAACATGTACTGGGAAAATCAGAGGACATCAGGGCTAGGGCTCTTTGATCGTAACATAAACATGTACTGGGAAAATCAGAGGACATCGAGCAGTTATTCAACGTCAGAGAAGCCTTAAGACAGGGTGTACAGGCACCTTAAAGGTACATGGCCAGATCGTAATAGCCTCGTCCCCCAGAAGCCCAAATTTACGGAAGTGGCCAACATTTGGTATCGGAAGGGAAAGCTACTATTTCTCCTTTTGGTTTGGAAGTTTGTGCGCAAAGTGCCCCATTTGGTCGAACCAATATTAATTTACAGAGTACTCTATGGGGGCTCACAAAATCACGTGTTAGCTCTCGCATCAAAAAACAGGGGGGCGGGTTGGAATATCGACGCGAAACTTTGACTGCTGGTGTGGAGTGAAGGCCAATCTTCAAGATGATAACTTAATATCTTAAATGCGGGCCATCCCCCTTTAAGCCGCTGGATCACAATGTAATCCGAAGTGCTGTGCGCAAAATGTCAAGATCGGATGACTACTTCCATATCTTCATGATACCATCCCAATCCACTTCTTGGACGCTCTCTTCTGGGACTTTCTTGTTGACATTCAGGATGCTGCCGGTCGATCGACTCCCACAATGTCCAAACGGTGTACCCGAAAGATTTGGGCAAGGTGGGCAGATGGCTATTGAGGCCCTCTCTGCAGGTCCAAAGGGTAACAGTGGACACCGTAGGGGGCATAGAAGCCTTCTTAGTTCTTTGTTGCAAAGATAATGTAGCTGAGCTTAGGGCAGGGTTGTTAGCTAGGCTTTTTCGGGTCACCAGAAATACCTAGGTGTACCCTTCCTGGGCTGTGATCCACCCGCATGCTGAGCTTTCATCAGGACATTCTGGTGCAGGAATCGGACCGGATGGGAGGTAGGGATTTACCAATTTGCCTACACTTGGAGATCATAGTGTACAAAGGTGTGCAATGTGAACTATCTTTGCAGCCTTTTTGGGTGTTGGTTTGGACTTTCGGATTTTCAGATATGCAAAAAAAAATACTAGAAATTAAATGCCAAAACCAAAGCAGTCTATCTAAATTTTAATTTACAATTTATTACATTTTTGTTTGATAGAAATACTACATTTTCTTTAATTTGCCATTTTGGCGGCCATTTTGGGCGCCATCTTGGATATTGTACATGTGGCAAACCATACCATATATTAGACAACCGTTTCTTAATATTAATTTTACCAATTTGTTACATTTTGATATTAAAATCCATTTCTTTAATTTTGCCTATTTTGGCGGCATTTTGGGTGCCCTCTTGGATTTTTAGATTATGGACAAAATACTTAAAAACTAGAATTAAATGCCCATACCAGGTCGCTATATCTTAACATTAATTTTTGAATTTATTACTTGCTTTGTATAAACCTGGTTCTAACTTTTTGCCTATTTTGGCGGCCCATTTTGGCGAACATATTGGATTTGAGCATATGGGAAAAAATCAAATACCAGAATTTAATGCCATCTGACCAGTTAGCTATATCGAACATTAATTTTATGCATTAACATGTTTGATATTAATATCCTGATTTAACTTGGCCTATTTTGGCGGCCCCATTTGGTCGCCATCTTGGATTTTAGATATGGCAAAAACTTAAAATACTAGAATTTAAATGACAATGACCAGATATCTCTATTCTAACATTAATTTTATGAATTTTTATACATGTTTTCATATTAAATACCCACTTTTCTTTTTTTGCCTACTTGGCGGCCCATTTTGGAATGCAATTCTTGAATATCGCCAGGAGAGGCCGGGAAATTATTTTGTTAACATCTCATACGTGTTATAGGACAATAAAACGAAGCTAAAAAAAAGTTGGTTTGTAGCGTCCGGGGGGGGGGGGGGTTCGCGGAGTTTACCCTCGTAGATACTCCCCTATAATAGACTGTAGGCTAGAAGTATAACATATGGTGTATATGCAAGAAATTGGAAATTTCGTGCAAGATTCATGCCAGAGGAAAGTTTGTGAATAATTATTTTGTGTTTGTCCTGTACAAATACGATATATTTAGGGGGTTAAGTCAGTGGGGAATAGCAAGTAATAAAGAACAAAATAACACTTAGTTGAAGGAAACTTATAAATGATTAGTATTTAGAAGTTAGTTGATTTTTAAAAAGTGTTTTAAATATATGGCTGATCTTTGATGATTGAGTTTGGTCAAGGAATTTCCAGACTAGGACCCGAGTTTTAATTGAGCATTTAGTTAAGTTCAAAGTAGGTTAAATTGGATAAATGTTAGCAAAGTGCTGTGTTATAGTTATGAATATTCCTTATGTTTATAGAAAAAATTATTAAATGATATTGGAAGGTTATTTTGAACATAGCGATACATGAAGGATGGCGGTTTGAAGTTATTTACATCGAATTATATTAAAGTGTTTTTACTATGAATAAAGGCTTGGTATGAGTAAATAAATAGAACCAGTACAAATACGAACTGCTGTTTTTAATTTAAATAGTCTATCAAGGTACATCGGATTATTTGAGTTCCAGGGACAGTGGGATAGATTGATGTATATTTGATTGTAGCCAGACAATATTGCTATAAGAATATAAGGAACTATAAGAGTGTTATATAATATTAAAAAAAAAAAAAAAAAATGTTGTGTTTTTTTTTTTTCATTGTTTTTTTTTTTTTTGTTTTCTTTTTGGAGTCTTTTAAGAACACCAATATACTTCTAGAAACTTGGTTTGTTATGTGAAATATGATCTTTCAATAATATGTTGGTCAAACTACACCACGAGAAAAGAAGGTTAGCTGTGCCATTTATTTTATGATATCAATTGGTATATCGAATTGGGAGTTTGTTGGACTTTTTGGTGCAACGGAATATAATTTGTTGTTTTCACATGAGCGGGAGCTTATTAGCTTTAAACAGTATTGTGAAATGAAAAATTCAGCGTTTTTACGTTGTTGATGAGGGTATATATGCGGGGATGGGAGAAAGGAAAGATATTGGTATCATCTCAAAAAAGAACAAAAGAAAGAAGTTCAGAAGAGTTGGGGATGTCATCACATACAACAGGAGAAAAGAGAGGGCCAAGTATAGAACCTTGGTGAACACCGCATTGAACAGGAAGATGATCAGACGAGTGAGTCTTAAAATAAGTAAATTGTTGCCGATTGAAAGATAGTCTCCGAGAAGCGCGAAGGGAGTTACACACGAATACTATACTGAGAAAGCTTGGCTAAAAGATAGAATGATCGATGGTGTCGAACGCCTGTGATAGGTCAAAGAAGATACGATTGTATGATGATCATATTGAAAGAGCAGAAGAAATTTATCATTGATGTCAGAGAGCAAGATTAGTGGAATGCTGTTTCCTGAAGCTATTGAGTGGGGTGAAGGATATTTTGGGAAGAGGAGAAAAGGAGAAGGAAAGCAAAGCCTATGTAAATCAGGGACGTTCCAAGGATTTAGCGAAACAAGGCAGAATAGAAGTGAAATAGGCGGGGTGTTAGGTAATGTGAGAAGGTGTGCGGATCGTCCTTTTTAAAGACTGGAATAACTTTAGCAACTTTCAGATCAGCAGGGAAAAACCAGTAGAAAGGGAAGATTGAAGAAGACGTGAGCAAGTGGCTGACAGATGAAAGGGGCAAGTTGTTTAACTACAGTGGGACTACTATCATCCACAAGCCAGGACTCTTTACCATTCCTAAATTTTGATATAATAGTCGAGAATTTCCTTAGGTGATGGGGGAATTGAAGATACTGATTTTCAAAGGGTTGCCTTTAGAAAATCATGGAAGCTGATTGAAGAAGGAATTTGGTGGCTAAATTGGGGCCAATTCAGCAAGAATTTGTTGATCTCGCAATGAATTTTAGGGTCAGAAATCTTAGTGGAACCATCAATGAAGTATGTAGGATGGAGACTTTATTGTTTTTCCAAGGATGGTTAATAGTTATCCACGTGTTTTTGATATTGTTGAATACGAGTTAAACTATTGTGAAATAACGTTTTGCGCGCGATATTAATAGATGTGTTAAGTTATTTCTGTAATGAAAGATTTGTTTTTGTGGTTAATCTGTGGGTGTTTAAGATAGTTTTTGGATATTTATTTCTAGATATTTATTGATATTATGATGCCGAGTGATCCACGGTTAGCTCTTTACGTGGTTATTTTCCTTTTAATTTATTGAGGAAGGATTTATTATATAAAGTTGCGATTTAGAGTAAACAGTTATATGAATCACTCAGCAGAGTCACAGTCATTACCTCATTCAGATTAGTGTCGTTAATTCATTTCCAAGTGAGGCCAATGCTAACTGTATCTATTTTACGAGTTTCGTATAATAATGTTAGAATAATTATGAGGATTAGAATTAATCGTACTTGTACTCTTAGAAGACAGGGAATGTGATCTGTGATGTCGTTAAATAAGATTGCCCTCTGGTGTTTATTCGGTGTCAAGAATATTGGTAAATATATCTCATTTAAAGTGGAGGATTTTAGTGGTAACACGCGTAGGTTTATCAATTAAAGGATAAAATGAAGCAGAATAAATGTGTTAAGAAATTCATTTGTGGGATGATGCGAGGGCTGTTTTAATAGATCAAAGTTATTAAGTCCCACAGAGTAAAAAGCATTTGTACGTTCATTATTGTTCAAGGTAATAGAATCCATCAGTATGAATGACAGGATAAGCAGGTTGAGTCCAGGTGGTCTATTGAAATACCGAGAGGTTGGATTTATTTTTGGTTGGGGTATAATGTCAAGGGCACAGATTCATAATTAGGGACGGAGGGGAAATTTAAATCCTGGGCGACTCTTAATTTAAATCGGTTCAGCAGCGTATAGGGCAAACACCGCAACTCTCTTTCATTTCCCTATCATCACGGACAAGATTATAGCCATCAATGTGGGTGAGGGCAGGGTGGCGTTCGATTTTCCGAAAACCAGGTTCGCTGAATGCTAAGATGGCAAATTTGTGGGGAAGTGTCTTGAAAGAAGCCGTAATGGGTTCTAGATGTTTATCTAGGCTGCGAGAATTGAAATGTATTATGCTAACATCGGAATCTTTGTTTCTGACAAGATCGTCAAAGGGGTCACTCAAGTGATATTTCCAAGACTCATTACTTTTTGGAATGTCGTCGCATTTTATTCAAATTATTATCGTCATCGTTTGTGTTTTGTAAATCGAATGGATTGATGTTAAGTGAAATACGCTTATCCATAATCTATAAGGTCTGTCATGTTAAAAACTATTTTAAGTCGTGATGATTCCTCGTTATCTACGATGTGATTAAAGGGAAGAGAAGAACCCAAAACAATTCTTACAACACCAGTTCTGGTCAATATCAAGTGGACTTAAGAGTGTTGCATTTCAAGTGAATAAATGTTACCTAAACACATTTGATGGTGTTTTCCCCCGAAGGATACCTACCAACAATTGAACCCAACATTAAGGTGCTTGCTTGGTCCGATTTTGTGTATTGGGATTCTCTACTTGATATGAGGAGCCTGGCACTGCACATACACCCCCATCAAGTACGTGGGAAACAAACTTGCGGTTTGATGTAGACGCAATAATGCATGTTGCAAAAGCCCTATTCAATACGGTGTTAATATGATGGTTAACCACTTAAAAACGGCGGTTTTTTGTTTATCTCTGGGAATGAAATGGATTTGAGGGCTCAAATTTCGGGACGACCCAAGAGAAAAACACGGTCCTTTCATTGATATCAAAAATCGATTACTATTCCGGGTAAATGGGGGGGGGGGGGGCGGTCCCAAAGACGATCGAACACGCACCTTTAAACAAAATACAACAAAAGAAAAAACGGTGGTTTTGATACAAATTAAGCCAAGAAAGGGGACTAAGGAAAAAAGGTAAATGAAACACAGCAAAAGTTCTGACATAGAAAAGTTACAACAGATGATGAGGGAGAATTATGAAGCCTGGGACAATAAGGGTGAAGTTATTAAATAACCTGGCCAATGTTGCATAATCCAAAAATATTTCATTTGTTTTTTTAGTAATAAATTAAAGGCATATGTATACAGTTATTTTAAAATTAATTCAGCAATTTGTACATCCAAACTAGGAATGATGGAAAATGCCCTTTCTGTAACAAGTCAATTTAAGATAGAAAAAAAATCGATTTTAGGAGAATAGATGAATGAGTAACCTTTAAAGATACTATAAGTGATTTATCCGAATGAGTCCAACAACTGAAATTGCGAGGAATAGCTTAAAAGTGAGGGTAAGTCTGTGGAAATTTCGTAAGTTACTTCTTTCAATCGAGAAATTTTGGACCAAAACTAAAGGAAAAAACGGCCAGTGTTCCAAGGTACGAATCTCCATTCAAATTACGTGTTGTAGTAAGTGGGTCCGAACGGACCAAATACAAAATGTTCGATTTTGTCCTTATTAGTTGCGTTCTGGTCCGATCAATTTCACAGTTATGTTTAGGACCCCCTATACTTGTTAACATACAACAAAAATCTGATGTTGGAGATTTTTTCGATTTTCCTGATTTTAAGCAAACACTGAAAGTTGCCTTTAAGTAACATCATAGCAAAAGCACTTTAATAAACTATATATTTTTAAAGCATGACATAATACATTAAGAATTAATTAAAGTTAAAGATTTTGTAGTATTAAACTCATTGAAGCCACTATCAGCGATTTTCTTCAAAATGCAAACATGAATGTCCCTATTAACCAATAAAGTCCATTAGTTTGCACTGAACGATGCATGGAAAATTGGTTGTAATAAAGACCTCTGAAAGTAGCTAAACGTAACAGGCCCGTTATTTAGTCACTTCAGATGAACTCCTAGAACAGTCGTAATCCACAAGATCAACTTAAAATGCTTAAAGTGTCTGTTTTTCACAAAGAAGCAGTAATATAAGGGCCGATACTACCTAACACTAGCACTTTAAAATGAAATGACGGACTGTGGCTTTAACAGATATGGGCAGCCTAGTAAAATCGATAAATTCGCTAATATATTTCAGCAAACGCTATTGGTAAAATAAATGAAATAACTATAGAACAATTATGAATGCCTATGTGAAAAATTACCTTCTACTTACTTGGCTGCAGAAATGTGAAAAAGGTATTTATAATGTTACGGGTAAATAATAAATTAATACAAGTAGTTTTCGGTACATGATGGAATCAGACATAAAAATAATAAAGAAGGTTAACACAGCCTCATCATTTTGGTCATAGTCCAACTAAAATTACAATGGCCAATTTAAGCATACCGAAGTTCCTTATGACTGATATAATACTAGCTTATTATGAAATAAACCATAAGCGACAGTTTTTGCTCAGAACTTTAGAAGAGTAATGCTTTGGAAGCCTCAAGGAAACAATGAGAATACCACAGTGTCAGCATTTCCGTCCATAGACAAACTAAAATTTAAATAAAATGTAAGCTTATATATATACCTTATGACGTTAATACTAATATTTGTAAAATAACATCAAAGCGACGATTTTCGCTCGTTGGAACCTAAGTGGAGTAATGTTTTTGGAAGTTTTGGAGCCCCAAAATACAGGAAAGAATAAGAAACGCACATTAATCCTTCTTTACGATGCCAAACAAAATGAAACAACTCCAAAAATCGGGGGGCGGTGGCGGTGGTACCTAAAGATAATCGGGACAAGACCTCTTAGGTGAGTAAACGGGTTCATATGTGAACGTACAGCATGGTATTTAGAAATCAATTGTATACGGAATATAATACGCTAATTTTTATGTATGTTAATGCCACTGATTATGTGCAACAGGCGGTTTGCGGCCCCTGCGCCCACACCAGAACACATTCAATAGGATTATACTAGTGATAATAAATTCTACAATATACGTACATTGTAACATATAGGCCTAAGGTAAAATGTTATACATGTATATTACAACGTTTGACATTATGCAACCTATTAAACAATGTACACATACATACTTATACATACATTCACAAAAATCATATACACAGCATTTATGTTGCTCTTGTTCGGCCTACAAGATATGAGGCAAATTGTCGGAGAATGATTACGGGAAGTGGCATCCATAAATATATTTTCTCACGTTAATCACCTTAAGAATAGCTCAAGTCAGTAACCTTCGGGTAGGGTATAGTGTAGGGTAAATAATATGTCTTGGGACAGTGTTGGTTTTCGTGCCCAACTCTATGACTCGTTGTATGGCATCGTCGGTGAGATTGATTTTCAGAGATTGGCGAATTGCACAATCCACAAATTGTTTCATAGTGCTGTCTTCGTGCCCATATTCAGCTCCTTCAGGGACTCCTACAAGTCTAACATTGGTTTTTTACGACGAGACCGACTTTCTAGGTCCTCTACATTTTCCTGCACTTGAACTATTTCCTCTTTGAGGCCCAAAAGATGGTTGGAATGCATGGACCACATCATCTTTTAATCATTAAGCATCTTCCCAGGACTTATTAAAGTCATTAAAGTCATCTCTGAGAGAAAGTACTTCTCTTTCCAAGTGTTTCTTTTCGACGGCATCTACTTCAGCTTGGGTGTTTAGTTCCGCCACTTTGGCCACAAGGTCGCAGCGATGAACTTTTTATCCTCAATTGATTTGCAACAGTTGTGATATTTTTTATGGCGTTTGACAGCCATGCTATTGTTATCTTTGTTTTCATTACAGCATTCATGTGCGGTCTCGAGACTCAACATCGCCTTAACACCATTAAATGATGGGATAGAGATTTTTTTCCTAGTAACAGATGTTCTCTACAGAGCTGTTCGCTGTAGACCCCCCACTGTTACTGCGTATCACGAACATTGCTGGTTGAGTTAGCTTTCTGTCCAAGACAGTATCATCCTATATTTCTCTTGACGTCTTCTTGGAATTTTGAAAAAATTTAAGTCATTCCCTTCGGATCTACAACATTGACACTCAGTTTCCATATCATTTTCAGGCACTCATAATTTCCAGTTGCAGCCTAAATGCCCAAAAGTATGTAGGAGGACTTTCAACAGACACATCATCATCGTCCCTAAGCGTTTCTAGATCTTTCCCTCACCATTTCTCCTCCCTCCTCCCTCCCTCCCTCCCTCCCTCCTCACTCCCTACCCGCTCACTCCATCACGTACCCTCCCATATGTGACTGCCCCTTCACTAGGCCCCTCACCTACACTCCTCCCGTGCCTTGCTTTTTCTTGTTTTATTGATTATAGAATAAAGGCAAGTTGGGGATTATTTTTCATCCATTCATTCTTTCATTCCTCCTTCATGTATGCATGCATGATTTAATATTTTTTATTTATACCAAATACGCCATTTATCAGTGATTTGGGTACTGAACATGATGAAGTCAATAGGTCCAGCGACTCGTAACAGAGCGAGGGTGGGATTCCACAATCAACCGCCACAGGATCTGACTAAAGCGACACTGGCACATTTTCACAAAAATATGAAATGTCTGCAATTGCCCTCAATTGATAGTCCAGGCCATTGAAGAATAGAGAGACATTTGACACATAAAATAAACTATATTCAAAAACAGATCGGGACGTTAATAAGACGCGTTAAAGACATCCAGGTAATTTGCTAGGGTAACTTTTAAGTTTTCTATAACTTTAATCAACAATGTGTATTATTACGTGAATATCATAGACTCGTACTCATGGTATTAAATCACAAAGGTCCACACACCGGTCAAACAGTGCTACATGCCGCGGGAAGCATGCATGCACGTCGGAGGATTCTGGCACGAAATCATGCCTCCCAGGACATGGACCAGTCTTATTATCTCATAAGGACAGCTATTCAATATTTTTCTCTTCAATCCACAACTCTGATGTTTTTATGATTCCAATCTCCAACTCTAAAATACAAATAAAATCATAAACTAAATTTTTGTTCCTGGAGGGATTCGGAACCCACGACCTTGAATAACAAGACGATTCTACCACAGACACACGCATCGCAATCCGAAGTCCGTAAGGACATGTATTTTCACTTGTTTATCTCCGAGGAATCGATATGCAACAAAGGGTGTCACGTGTGAGTATGTGTCCCCTGGTGCCACCTAGGACGAATGTTTTTGGTCCACTGACCGTTTTCGCAGCAAGCATACAAAGACGTTTAAATTTTTTTGAGTGCGGTTGTGCGTAGCCCGTTCAGATTTATCAATGGAGCATGGTAGTAGTGACCAAGTTGATCGACCGCTAACCGCGCAGCTGGTAGGGGATACAATTAAATCAGCCCTAGAGATTTCAAAACCTATTTAGATTCTTCGTTAGATATTCCTTTTCGTACAGAAACATCAACAAAGCCGAGGGCCAGTGCCTTCAGAAGCAGTAGCACAGTAAAGAGGCTACGGAGCTGGAGTTTCCATTCAAGGAAAAAAAGCTCAATTTGATTTTAATTTCCGGCGTTTCTGTCAAAGTTCGAGCTGGCTTAAAATCACCTGGGAGACACGGGGATCAGTCTTTGCGGAGTACGTTACAGGTGCTATCAAAGATCTCAAGAAACGTAATAAGTTGATAAGGATAGCCGACAAGTCCGAATGAGGTTTTGTGTTTTTTCCTCAGTTTTATATTACTATTGTGTATCTTTATCGCAGTTTTATTTTCTTGTCCTACTTACTGTATTTCTAATATTACAGGTCGCTATTTGGTTGTTGTATTAGTGGCTGTCGCTCATGTCGGACTCGGTGTCCGTTGTTATCGATTTTATACATTGGTGGTCAATACAGGTTGTTTCTTGTGCTATAGTAATAGATTATTACGCCTCGATTGATTAACCTGTCAGGTTGTCTTGTTTGTATACCGATATAGGTTGGGATACCGTAGCAGAATACCTGAGTGACAAGCTAGCTAGCGACTCAGAAGATGAAAAGCATATCAGGCGGGCCAGTTTCAGAGCCGCCCGTAAAAGGAGGATGGGTAAGGCCCCGAAGGGTAAGCGTCAGCAGCGTCAGGCCCCTTATCCTTCTGATCGTCCTGCTCTAACTTTTTTCGAGCCCTCGCAATACCATAGTTCAATCTGGGGCCTCCTTCCAACTGGGGATTTGGCCCAAAGCCGTCAGATTTGTGTTTTGCCTGTGGTAAGCCAGGTCACTGGTAGGAGAAATTGCACACAGTTCCAACAGTCAGCCTCTCCTTCAACCTCCCTGGGCCAATCAGCTAAGCCGTCCATTGGCAGTGATGCAGTAATTTTTGTTGCTGTTATTGTAAATTTTCCAGTGAGTCCTATCTACCTTGATAACGTTTTCATTTTATTTAATCTGGTTGGTATGTATCTGTGTATTGACTTCACATTTTTTCTTTTCTACTTGCGTGATTTCCACGTTTTTATTTTATTTATCTAGATGCAGGCAGGATCAGATAGCCATTCTAACGGATGCCAGAATCACACAGATACTGGTACGACTTTGACTTTTTTCGTGAAATTATTTTGAATATGAACAAGGAGTTAATGAACCAGTCTTAAAAGGCAGACTAAAGCTTCTATTGATTTCTGGATTTCTATTTGACGCTAATCATGTTTTTTTAGACATTATTCGTTTTGGTTATAAGCTTCCGCTGTTATCTACTCCACTCCCAGTTTTTTACAATAACAATCTGCTATCAATAATAGTTGTTTTGTTTCAGAGGCTGTTGCTGAGTTATTAGCGAAAGGTTTAATTAAGGAGTCCTCTATTGTTCCATCTATCGTTAATCCTCTATCTGTTTTTCAATCAGAAATCAGGAAGAAGAGGCTATTTTGGTGTCTTAAGGTATTTAACAAGTTATTTGGAAAGACAAAATTAAAGTTTGAATATTGGAGAATTGCGTTATTATCGTTAATGGAGAAAGGGGATTACCTATTTTCTTTGATCTTAGTCCGGATATCACCACTAGAAATATATCCGTACCATTGTAAGTATCGTCAGTTTTGCGTGGTTCTGACGAAGTTTCGGGTCCGTGAAAAAGTCTTATGCTTTTTTAGTTCTTCCATTGGCCTTCTTTCTTCAAGGCGCCTTTTGTTTTTAACTAAATGCCTCATGGGCCCCTAGTGAATTACTGGCTTTGCAAGGATTTTTTTCTTGTCCTTATTTGGATATGGGTGGTGAGGCAGTTTTTCTGAGAGCGTATGTTTCTGATATTTCCTAAACATGTAAGTCTGACCTTATTTCAGCAGGCTTTGTCCCCAACGTCGAAAAGTCACCTGGGTCCCTGTTCAAGCCTAGATTGGTTGGCATGAGTTGGGATGCGAAAGTAGGTTTCTCTTAGCGTATTCGACGAAGAGTCGATGACCATTTTAAATGGTATGCATGATATCCAAGCTAATCTTCCAAGGTTCAGTGCTCGTAAATTTGGCTTCTAATCACTGGCAAAATATTTCATTGAGCCAGTAAGGAGGGTATTTTAGTTCATTGAAGTCAAGATTTTTTAACATTTGGCGGATTGCCAAGAGGGTTCATTGGGACCATGTGTATACATTAAGCCCGACAATGAATTGATTTGAAGAATTAGCTTTCTTTCTCTTGGAAATCTGAAGTTAAGAATATTAATTCTCGTTTTCTTTTTGCCGTATACCATTCCACAGGTTTTGTTTTTCAGTGACGCCAGCAACGTGGGCTGTGGTTCGTGGACAATTGGTTGTGGACCTGACTGCAAGTTACAGAGAATTGGAATGGTGAGGAATCAAAGAAAAGCTCCCTTTGAGAGAATTAACGGCAGTATTGTTGTCCTTACAAGCGTTTGCTTCTGAATTGTCGGAATCTGTTAAAAATTGTTCACTATACTACAGGGGTAGTCTCTATCGTAAACAAAGGCAGCATGGTGGAACCCTGCTTCATCTCAGTAATTGATTTTTAGATTTTGTACACATTCTGCTCGCTTTAGAAGTCCCCATTGGGTCCTCAAGAGAGCTTAATCTTCGTGCTGACGAGTTAAGTCGTTTAATAGATTTTGATGACACTGGGGTGTTTCATTTGCAATTTTTGTTTCAATATATTGCTAGTATTTGGGGACCAACACTCGTAGAAAACCGGTTGCTGATGAGATCCAATGCTAAACTTCTCCAGTTTTTACTTCAAAATTTCTCTTGGCCAGATCTAATCAGTAGAGTTGCTTTTTTCTTGTGACTGGGGTGCGCCAACAACTGGTTGGTTCCTCCTACATATTTAGTGGTGATGTTTTGCGGCATTAAAAGCTTTGGCCATGCCCGAGGGTAGCCTAGTTATCCAGCTTGGCCCTCTGCACCTTTTGCCCTCTTATTTTCTCCACATAGCTCATTTAACATCTTATTACGAGGTTTTGAAATTTCCCGATTCAGACGGAATCTTTGTGAGAGCGTAACTGTGAATTCTATATTTTGTCTCTAACCTCATAAATTGTGAGTTTTGTGTATCAAGCCTCATTGCTTTAAATATCAGTAATTTTATAATAATTAAGCGAGAACCATTTTCGACTGGCGTTTGTCGTTGTATCATAGCCGAATGGCACGCGGTATCAAGCTGTATAAGCCGCTGATTTATTTTCTCAAAGAATGTGTGATTTGGCCGATTGGCTTGCTGATGGATTTGGGGCCTATGCCTAGAAAGCCGAATGGCGTTTTTATTTATTTTTGAAGAGGCGTTTGCCTGGTTGTGAAGAAGTTATGTGCTAGTCTGTTTGAAATGGAAATAGTACATCCATTCGGAATTATTTTATTGTGCGGTTATTATTGAGGGTATCGGTGGTATTGATTTTTTCTCGAAAATATTTTATTGGCAGGGTTAACGTCGTGAAGTAAAATGATTCTTAATTCTGAAATATGTTCTGTCGTCTTCTAGAGCGCCCAGCACCGCATATAAGTATGAGAAGTCTGTCGAATCTTGGGAGAACCTGGTGTAAAGCTAAAAAGGTAACTTCTTTGCCATCAATCGCATGATTTTAGTCGATATTTTATAGATTTATTTTCTGGAAGGTGCACCATATCTAGAATGAGTCGGCCGTTTCGACGCTGTCAATGTCGTCCATGACGCGCCCCTGATTGTTTGAACAATCCGTGCGATTTCTAACTTTATGCATAATTTACTTCAAGGTTGAAATAAAACTCGATAGACCCAATTTAAAAAGGGGGCCCAATCACACAGAGATTCTTAAAGCTATCGTTAGAAAATATGGTATGTTTCAAATACTTTATTCATTTCGTTGGGTACCATGATGCTTTTACTTTTGCAAGATTTCTCCGATATAATTGACTTGTGAACATCCGTCAGGTGTGATATGAATTTATTTTCGTCTCATGTTAATATATTGTGGTAAGAAGCAAGACGATATTTACAGACAGGGTGCTTGGGTACTTATTGCATCACAACTAATGCTCTCTGTTGTCCAGTAAATATGCTTAGAAGATATCTCACTATTGCTCAACTAGATAATGAGTTTGATGAAAGTTTTTTTTATTCAGTAGGCCTTGTGAATTTCATTAAATCAGAGATCGTCATAAGTTGGAATGGGGATTCCACATTTCCTTAACACGACGTGCCTTCTATATTTGTTAAGATGCTCTTCTTTCAGTTGGTCAGGACCCAAAGACAATTTGGTTTAGCACGCTTAAAGGTCAGGGCGGTGCGTCCGCGGCAGCACTTAGGCTTTCCGGACATACCTATTTACGAAGCACGGCCGGCTGGCGTTCCGAAACTGCTAAGGATGGGTACATCAAGGACTCCCAAGATAGCATATTGTCCTTATCATTGACTTAGGTTTTGAATTTACCGTAATCACATCCAGGTTGTTCAGTATTAATATTTTATTAAGTTTGTAATTTCTGAATGGGCTTGTATCGAGTCTGTTATTGCAGTCGTATCTTATATTAAAGGATATTTGCTGGTATAGTAATCCTTTTCTGTGTCCCGTACTTAATCTGACTGAGTGGAAGCATTATCTGCTTTGGCCAAGCTAAGTTCGTTGCTTCCCAAACGTAGGTCCGTGGGGGGTGTCACTATAGGGAGGGAGGGGGGCGGCAATGGAAAATAATTTATTCACGTTTGAGGTACGAATTAGGTATAGAATGTATTTTTCAATTGGTTAGTCCGATTGATCGATATGCACAACGGGTTGTCACGTGGTGAGTAATGTGTCCTGTGCCACCTAGGACGAGGTTTGGTCCCACTGACCGTTTTCGCAGCAAGCATACAAGACGTTAAATTTTTATATACAAATTTACCTGTAGTTTTTCTGTTAGTCAACTTGGCAGCATGGTTTTCTAGGAAGTACTGATAGCATCAAGATAGACTTGGGCCAATTCGTCCAACAACATGACAGAACTGAAGAGTTTTCCATGGATCGTAAGTAGGATTCTGTGGAGTTGGGGGGGGGGGGGGGGGTGGTTGGAGGTGGAGGCATGTGAAGTTTTTTATTTTGTCTTCAGAGCAGGTAAGTTGCTGTATCTTTCTTTTCAACTGGGTTCTTGTGAACACATTGTTTTGTTTTCCATCGTATTGTTTTCCTAGCCGAGTGGCTTTTCCGGCATGTTTATTTTTACCCGGCCGTTCCGCTTGTTTCTGCTTGCCCGCGAAGTTCGGTGCTTCCAAACGTAGTCAGGGGGGGGGGGGCTTTGCATATCGGGAGGGAGGGCGGCATATGAAACATAATTTTATTCCCGTTGAGGTACGAATTAGCGTAATAAGTCGTTTTTTGTAATACTTCAATATAAACATTAAAGGAATAAAGCGCACACATAATAATGAATGAGCGCCCTATGAGACGCAGTTGAAAGTTGCAAATATGCTCCTGGAGCACGAATTTCGGGGGCCAAAAAATTCTCCAAGTCCTATAGGGTCGTGGGTGTTCTTGTGTTAAACGCATTTCAGTGGCTGCTGAATTAAGTCGCCGGCGACATGAATTATAAATCATTCAGTTTAACCATATGGACGCTAAGTTGGTCTAATCATTTCAGGGGGGCGCTATGCATATAAAAGCTTTACAACATGCAAAAATATCAATTTTTTAAAAATCTTGAGGGCGCACTACTTTTAAATGTGCCAATGTCTCTTAAGCTGCTCTGACTGATGCTAGGTTGAGTTCTCCATCTAGGTATGAAGAGAACCAACTAAATGCTTTTCCAGTTACCCCATACCGTTCGTTATAGAGGTTTTAGGAGCTTTTTTGTGGCTAGGTGTGCGAAGCGACTTCTGCACTTCCGTATGCGTAACCCTATCCTCGATCATCTCGATTGTGACCCCGTACCATTCTTGCGGAGGTGAAAAATTCAATGAGGCGCAGGGGACTTCTGTTAATCATGTTATTGTGAGCAATTTTAAGACCTGAAAACACTATATTGCCGTTTCCATACACGAATGTTCCATACACGAAATTGTATCAGTGGCAGGTGAGTGAGTTATATGACTGTAGTGTCCTCCAAGATAATCCAGGTGTGGCACATGCATTTGAATTCTTTTCATTTTCCCGTAGAGCTAGGTTGATCCCTCCTCCGACTTAATTGAATAGGTCAAAACTCCAGGGGGACGAACGCGAATCGACTATAGTACACAGCCTCGTTTTGTTGTCAAGATGTCCTCTGCACCCGTAACAGTGTAGTCTCCGTACTTGATATCTCCGGGTAAGCTGACTGCATTGAAGCCTGGATATTATCGAGAGATACGTCTGCAACGATTCAGGCTACTATTTTCATCACCTTTCCGGAAATGGAAGATCGTATATAGGGCGATAATTTGAAAGGACATTGGTGTCCCAAGCCAGATTTCTTTAGCAGCGGGATGACAGATGCATGCTTTGAGTTTTAGGAAATACGCCCGAAATCATGGAAATAGCGAACTTTTTAAGGTTTCGGAAAATCGAATGCTAATAAACGGTGTTCGAAAAAGCGAACCTGTCGAATAAACGAACCTTCGGAATAATGACTTCTGAATAGGCCCCCGGCTTCAAAGTATTAAAGCAATAGTAGCACATTTTTTTGAAGGGCCCCCCAATTTTCAAAAATTTGGAGATTTTTACACGGTTGCATTGGTAACTGGCCTAGTAAACTATACCTGTGAATGGTGACGCTCGAAAATGTCTATGTGTCACAAACGAAGGAATTTTGGTACTAGAATAAATTATTATCGGGGATCCCCGATAATAATTCAACAAGCGGCTGCTGAAACGGCCTGTCCAATGTGAAATATCCGGGAATAGCGCCATGTACGTGGTCTACGCCCGTCCTTGTTGTTTTTTACATAGTTCGGGCAAGTCAAGTTGAGGTTATGTTCTCGAGGTGGCACTATTTCCTCATGGCCGGACTTAAACGTAGGCATTTCCACTCTGCCGTTAAGTCAATCTGGGATCCCAATGTCTAATTACAAAATCCGCTCATTTTGGTGATAAATACGCATTTTTTAGCATTCTCGTTCGCAGGTATAGTTTTCCTAGATAATTACCACCGTAACTGTGCAAAAATATCAAATTTTGAATTGGGGGCGCTCTTCCAAAAAAATTGCCATATGCTTTAATGACAATCCTGGTGTCCACACTGGTATCCCTACTGGCTGATGGACGGATCCTGCTAATGCAGATTCGATCTGTGTACATTTTACAACTGAAATCCTAGGAATCTAAGAAAGAAAAACAACAAATAACTTAAAATGAAGTTTTAGCTCGAAACATGAAAACTTTTAAATAATAGAACCATTTTAATGGCGACTACAAATTTACATACCCCCTTTGAACCTGATTTTGGTATCTTCTTCTTATCGTATCCACAGGTCATTATTAATGGCTTGTGGTGGGATCAGGATTTATTCACTGAGTAAAGCTGATTTTGGTATCGATAGATACGAGATCTTGATTCGTTTGTCAAAAGCTCATCACGCATAACATTACTAATAGAAACTACTTGATTGTCAGCAGACCCACCTCCTCCTAACCGCTTCTCGCTGTGTTTCCTTGGTGTAAGAATATTCTTAGACTAGAGTAGACTCTTTTACGAATAAAGCTATACAAAATCCTAGTACTCCTTTGATTCCTTTATAGAAGATTTTATTCTAATGCTAATTCCGTGAGTCTTCACCTGAAGGAGCACCTTCTCTCTCCATCGTGTCCCATAATAGGTGCAAGCCCCCTATGAGTTCGAGTGATCAGATTCCTACGAGAACGTGATTCCATACGTCACTCATTTTGGTTTTTTAATATGAGTGTCCGCATAGAACGCCTTCCTAACAATAACGGGAGTTTAGAGGACTCGGTATATACTTTTTTTCCTAGCCTAGTGGAGCTTTTGGTAGGCTATCCGCCTAGTATCGGAAGATCGGGTTCGATTCCGCGCCGTAACATCCTAGAAAATAATACTTCTAGGTTACTACTTCGGTGCTTGTCATACATTGTTGTATAAACGTGATATATTGGTGGGTAAAAGCTGTTGGTTTTCTCTGATTTCCTATATACTTCGTTAGCCAGCGTATCATTTCATTTGATTAGGGTAAAGCGGGGTAATATGGAACCCCCGGGGCATTATGGACCCCCCTTTTTAACTTTTAACTGGGGGATGGTAGGAGTGTTCCTGCTATTGCTAGTTTGCTTACCTGAAAGAACATCATTTGACAACTAAATTCCAGTTATTAACGGAGGTAGTGTAGTGTCCTTAAGTTTAAGAATATTTAAATTAAATTTTTAACACGTTTCTTCTTTATGGTCATGATGCTGTAAACATCCCCATTTTATCGTGAGCCTCCGTCTGGAGGTTGTTACCATGGCAACATAAGGTCTTCCCATTCGCATGGTATCAGTACATGATCAGATTCTAGCTTACCTCTAAATTCAAAAACGAGCCGTGGATATGGTGTATGTTTGATCTGGGGGTAATATGGACACCCTATATTCCATTTCGAACATTTATGGGAACGGGGCAATATGGACCATTGAGGTCCATATTACCCCGCCCCTATTGCAAATAACAGGGTGGTCCATATTGCCGGACGCATGGGTATTATGGACCCTTTGCAAAAAAAGTTGAAAGCCTATATCTTTTAATTTAGCTAGAGATGACTGAATATCTTTTGGTCTGGTCCTACCCATGAAACAAAGCTTCCAATTGATAATGAAAATCTTAAAGAATAAATACATTCTTGGAAATTCGATCTTGCTTAAGGGGTCCATAATTACCGTCCACTTACCTATGTGTGTGTTTCTAGTTTCGTGACCCTCTTACCAACTGTGTTATATGTACTTAGGGTTTGAGTAGCATCAATGTTGATCCTCATCAGTTCGGGCCGACGGCGGATCCGCCATTGTTGCCGTATCGCAGGGATATTGCCAGTTCAGGTCACAACATAAAACAAGCAATCCCTGCAGAATTCGGAAACCTTAACGATTCTTATTGGATGGACTTATATTTTTTAGGGTGAAGTCCATATTTTACCCATGACGATGTATGTTTATGTTTGGCCAACTTTTTCACCCAGACCAAAAATTTTCACCTTGGGCCTTGTGTTAAAATTGGAAAATTCAAATAAATTTGGTTTGTCACTTTTTTACTTTTTATTGAAATTTTGAGGTTAAAATTTTTTTTTTTTTTACTTTTTATATTTTTTTCTTCGTAGTTAAACATTATTTGACCGAATCTTTGTTTACAATTACTTCCTATATCTAAAATCCCATATTAAATTAACTTACCACTGTAAATTTACCGCGCTTCAATGCATTGTGGGAAACAACACTGCCGGTTTCCGGCAACCTTGCCATCTACGGCACCATTGCCGTATCCCGGCAGTCGGTTCCGACTGCTCATGTACTAGTGTCTTCTGTCTCTAAATGTTGTGTGTGGTGCCGTATACCCCGACTGCTTACCGGCTAGTGGCTTGATGTATAATCGGACACAGCCGGTAGCAATCGTGGATAGGGCATCCGCCTAAGTGATCGGAATGTTCGTGGATTCGATTCCCGCGCCGGCGCAGTCCTGTCCTAAGAACACACTCACGCACACACATCGCCACACACACACACACAAACCCTCACCACACCTATCCTACACACACACACACACTCACACACACACACCGCCGGGATCAAATG
>JAMKCH010046637.1:0-18634 GCA_023653785.1 Ophioderma brevispina
AAAGGCAGTAAGGGCATGTGTCCCCGCCCCCCCAAAAAGGGTGAAATTCCTTAATCATGATTCTCAATTCTAGGAAGTGAGTTCGTTATTTGCCTTAACTTCATGAAATTAATTGCCCCTAATTGAAGTTGCCTCCTCGTACCCCCCCCCCCAAAACAAAAAACAATTCTGGTGCTGCCACTATCCGAGAACCATCTTAAATGAATTGCGGTTTTACTTTTATTGGTGCTGCTTCCCAACCCCCAAAAATAATTGCTCAGTAAGTTAATAGGGAACCCCCTTCTTCATCCCGACCGTATCCGCTTCTGTGAAATGTTTCCCCCCCCCCCCAATGTTTCCCCCCTCCCAACCCCCCCCTGCCCACCAATATGTGTTGAAAACCAAATGGACAACAATAAATTGAATATAGGGCCAGGCCTAGCTCTAGCCCTACTTGTTGAATATCTCCATTGATACTGCAGTTTATCATCTGTAAGTTCCTACAAACATGAATCCTATAAATCTATGTTGATTACATTGCAAATAACAACGTACTACGAGATCAATGTTTTAAGCAATAATACACATTGTTTTTGAGAGCGCGCCCCCAATTTTTTTCCAAAATGAGATTTTTTACAACGGTTGCATTGGTAACTGGCTAGTAAGCTATACCTGTGAAGGGTTAAGCACGAAAATGTTTATCTTGTATTATAAAAAATAAAAAATTTTGGTAATTAGAATAATTAATATCGGATATCTCCGTAATAATTCAACGGCTGCTGAAAAAGGGCCTTCCCATGTGAATGCCGGGGAATAGCGCCATGTAACTGTCTACGCTCATCATTGTTGTTTTATTGTTCAGGCCGTCAAGGTAGAGGTTTTTTCTCGAGGTGCATTAACAACATCATCATGGACGGACTAAACGTAGCATTTCCAGCTTCTGCCGTTAATTCCAATCTCGGCAACTTCGGACACTGTGAAGTTTTGTGTCATTGTTTAGATACGGCATTTTCTTCCCAATTCAGTTGTTTTTGTCTCCAAATATACTTAGAATACGGCGCTACAAAACATTCGAGCCTTAACGTCCGAGTAAAACCTAGAATCAATAGCAACTCATCGTAGAACAGCTCATCTCCGACTTTTAATAATGACCCCTCAAATGACCCAAATGGACTTGTTTGACCTTGAAGATAATTGACGGTGACGTGGTTCCATGTCTTAAAATACTCAATAATCAGTATTTATTTTTAAAAATTTATGCCAGTTTCCATGATCTTTTAGACAGAAATGCACATTCCCTACAATATTAATTGGTCGTATCTGCTTAAGTATATACATTGATGCGATGTTGGAGGCAACATTACATTCAGCATTAATATTGATCTCGTGTGTATTGTACCTGTAAATTTGGACCAAGGCTAGCTTAGGCTAGAGGTTCTTCTTTCCATTGGTACCAAATCAGTACCAACATACCTATGTTGAGGAAAGTACGAAAGATACTGAATATATGTGTGAAAATTAATATTTCGCAATTTAAGTGACTCAACACCTTATAATAGTGCTAAAATTGCTCCTCATTAGATAATACTAGTCATTTCCCATCAAGTAGAGCTTGTCTGACATGCGAACTTTAAATGACGTCATTGTGACGTAATGCTAGGCATGTGGTTACTCACTGGTTGAGTATCAATTGGAACGAGTATGACCAACATATCTATTGGTACCAAATAGGCACTATTTTGGTAACTCTCTCCCGAAGGTGGATGGTGCCAAAAGCCACGCACCCCCCCCCCCCCACCTCCATCACTTTGGGATCACCTGTGTCTTAACCATTGCCCCGGTGGATGTTTGTTTTTGGATGAAAAGGAGCGGACAAGTATCAATGTTTAATTTATCCTTAAAAATTTTGGCAACCAAAAAGGGGTGTTTAGAGCAGGGGAAAAACCTGAAGGGTGCCCCCCCTTCGGTAGACGAGGGCTCATTATTTTGTTGTCCTTCATTCACCTGCTTCACTTTGGAAACAGGTTTCCAATCTAGTCAAAATCGTTATTTAATGGCTACATACTATCAAAAGTCTTTATTACACGCAATTTATTGTAACCATTGTGGTTTAGTTTAAAAAAATTATAAAGGTGCCATAAGTAATTATGTGAACACGACCTATTTTTCGTAATTGGAAATTGAACATTCATGTTCGAATATTTGATAGGTTATGATTGGTGTATAATACACGTTTTCTTCTGTAACGTTTCGACATTCATCACCTTCACTGAGACATTCGTTTGGGAGAATGATTATGCAAAACGAAGGTCCAATGTATTCGAAAGCAACTCTTGGAAAAAAAGGTGTGGAAATTATATCTTATTTATGATAAAAAAAAATCTATTTCACATTACTACTAACCACTCTTCTAGCTCACAAATTTCCAACCGTGGTAGAATATCCCTTCGTAATGACTGCAATACAAACCTAAATACAAACCTCTTGTATGTCACCCTAGAAATTGTTTCCCGTTTGCTATCATTTCAATGTCCATAATGACTTCCGTACCCACGTCCGTCTTTTGTATGCCCTTTGATTTTTCTTCTCTTGCTACTGGAATACCCTTTCGCATACTGACCGTGTCTATTTTCTCAAAGTTTTTGACAAATGCAGTAAATTGCCGGTACTATTTCTTATGTTCCTCGGATAGACCCTCATTAAATAAGTAATCCTTATCTAAAGCCATGTACTGAATTCAAAGTGAGTCTATTGCAAGAATCCGTCAAATGATCTTCATGGTCTTCAATCTGCATATTCTCTGTATTGGTTTTGGTTGCGGCATATCAGCAATAAGCATTGCGTTAAGCTTCGCCTTCTCATGGGTGGTGTGGAATGATGATTTGTAAACTTTTGTTTGCATTAAATGAGATAATTTTTCCTATCGTAACCGTTCCTGATGATCCCAATTTTATAGATGGGTCATCGTCAGAATATGTGATGTTTCATTCAGTTTTTCTCCTTTGGATTCCGATCCATAGTGATGCTCTCACAGGTGGTGGATATCTGGGAGTTCTGTTGAGAAACGTTTCGATGGCAGATTTTCCATACGGTTTTTCAAGTCCACTCCTCCCTCTCCTCGTAGATTTCCAATGAATAGTTGTTTCTCCATGATCATTCTGAGTTTTTGCTGCTACTTTTATGTAACGTTGGTTCACATCAAAGTAATTGAACTACAAGACTATCCTCATTTCAAACGTTGATTTTACTATAACGATTGTGAAATCGGTACTAAATCTTGATTATCACGACGTAATTAGATGCTGATGCTTTCAGGAAAAAAAAATTTCCCACAGCACCCTCCCATTCTTCACTTCAGATGCACTGAGGTTAATTCCATGTTTTCCTGCGTCTGACCAAGTAGACATCACGTGCTTTGTCGTACATATAAAATCACAGTGTTTTTTAATTGGTAAAGTTTATGGTAACATAAGTACCCTCCACCATCATCAATCATCATCATCTCATCACATCATCATCATCATCATCATCATCATCATCATCATCATCATCACATCGTCGTCGTCCCGTCATCTTCTGTTAGCTGTTATCACCGAACAGAATCATCCTTTTGAGGATTGTAAGTCCTTGTCTATTTTGGACGGCTGACATACTATATGCCCAATATCTCCCAATGGTTAGGTATGGAGTGGTAAATGTCAGCCGTCCTTCAAATTATATTTTGATTGTGTTTCCTCCCTTGGAGTACTGGTTCCGCTTTTTTAAGGGCTGAACGATAAAGAGTTTTCTCGTCCGACTCGTGTCCCATCCTTTCCGTGCGTCGTAACGGTCATGGTGGTACATCTCGTGGATTTCGGACGGACATTAAATTTGCTGATGATGAACACTCTTCTTTCGTTCCGAACTGGAGACGAATGTAGAGATGATGGTGCATTCGGTATATTAAATAGGGCCCCGCAGATTATCATATGGCGAATCTAGGTTTCACTGATTCGTAGAGTTTGTTCCGAGTCAATCACTTCTGTTTTGGTGTCTGGTATTAATTAGAGCGGGTGCGTCCCGACTTATTTTTCCTTTAGATGGCCTTTTTGATGTTGTCCACGGGTTGCGAACTTTTGATCCATTCCTTTACTGATTTGGTGGAGCTTCCTCGTGGTGATTCTTTTTTGTACTTTATTCCGACCTCAGATCCATCTGCAGCTTTAATTAGATGCACGTTATTTCCAGATTTTTAAGTTTCTTCTTGCCTAAAATGGGGAAAGTGACAAGTAAAATCAAACAAAATCAAGATAAGAACTGTACACAACATGAAACAATCATTACTTACCATCACAATCCGCCAAGCAAACATATTAATATCTTAATATATAGATATATATATATATATATATTTAATTCTTAATATATATAGATATATTATATCGTCGCTGGGGCATGACAAAAACCTCATATGTGCATTTGACCTTTAAAAGCAAAACCCCACTATGTAGTAAAAACGGTACATGACAAAACCTCATATCGTACATTTTCGAGAGACACACAAAACTGATAATTTGTTGTAATGCCATGCACAAGAAAGGTTTTATTTTTTTCCTTTCTAAATACATTGGTAATTATTTACTTTCCAGATTCTGAAATAAAGTGCCATATGATTTACTAATCAATTTGGCATGAATTCAAGCTAGAACCCGAAGTGACCAAAATGCACATATGAGGGTTTAGCACCGGGGCCCCACTTTTACAGATGAGGTTTTGCATTTGACCTCTGGCGTTACATATGAGGTTTTTTTTCCCGCACAGAACCGATATTATTATATATATAATATATTCGATATATATATATATCTATATATATATATAATATATATATATATATATATATTATCATATATATACGTGCGAAGGGATTAGTAGGCATGTATTGCAAAGTTACATAATCAAGTTGACCAAGTCGGGTGATCGCATGCCTTAAAAAAGGCCAAAGTTTAAACGCCTATGGCGGATATAATCCTTGAACATATATATGATATATATATATATAATATATGTAAATATATATATATCTATATATATATATATTATATATAAGTAGCGTGAGGGTTAAAATAAATTAAAGGTTGATTTCCTTGACGCCGTATTCACATGCATACTGCAGAATATGCAGAATGTGTGGGAGGAAATGTAGAACTAAAGGTGACTCAGATATTTCAAAACTATAATATCTTTGTGTACAAATTAAAATAGACACCTAGAAAAAAGTAGTAACCTTAAAATGCTTAATCCAAAAGTTGGAGATGAATCGGAGTTTGTGTTTCATGAAGAAAAACATTTATGCCTAGTTTATTCTAACAGGCCTAGGTACCGTGTATAAAAAAATTTCAGGATCCGGAATTTTATAACAAGTTGTGTTTATAGATGAAGGACTCGATTGAGAAGTATTTTAAGCAAGTGATTATTATATTAAAAGCATTATGTATATCAAAAAAACATGGTTGTTTGAAAATTGAGTGCACCTCATCAGGAAATCTCTGAGCAGCCTTTAAGATTTAATGAAATTAACAGGATATATTTAAAAATGGAACATTTTAAAACGTTATCCAGTTATGGGGCCCTATAATGATTTTGGAAGCTTACTACGTGGAAATCAAGCAGTTGAAAGAATTCTGCCAAATTGTTGTTTCAAATCCAAAAAATTGATTCAATAAAATAGTAATTTGGAAATCTGGTTCATTATTACAGTTACCTAACGATGTAACCAGACTTTCATTTGGGGACGAGGGACCAGATGATGCGACTCATTTAACTTTCTTGGGCATCGCTAAAACACATTTTGCAAGTCAGATCGGTAAACCTGTCAATATCACATTTCATTACTTTCTTATCTCTATTGGGTCAGACGGGACCGATTGGGGTGCGGATCCCGACCCTACACCCCTCCAACTCCCTCACCCACGACTGGTTACGTCACTGGTGGTCCCTGACATTTATCCCAAATGTGTAATTAATGGAGGATAGGCTGCAAATCCCAAAGCTGAACGTAAAACCAATGAGATAAAACTTTGGGTTACTATTAGCGTGTAATTGTTCAGTCTTAATTGGTACGTTAACTTCGCAACTGTAGCTTTGAACGGTGAATAAAAATTTTAATGCCGTAAATTTTTATATGAGAGCAACAAAAAGGGAATTACTACAATAAGAAAATATATGAATAGACCAACGGGTTTTCCATGAAAAGGCGTCAATATGGTGTATTTTCTTTACTCACCTGCTACTTATATATAATATATATAATATATATATATATATAGATATATATAAATAATATATAATTATACATTTCAAACCCACCTCACAAAAATCTCGGATCGGACAGGCCCCTGCCATCGATTAGCGGAAAATTGCTCCTAGATTAACAACACAAATACGCGATCTCACAACGCCCTAGAGGAAAAATCTGAAGGGCAAAAAAAGAGATCTAGCGTTATTTTTCTTGTCAAGTACAAACTTCTTTCAATAAATTTAAAATAGAAGAGCGCCGCTCATTACTCTCACTACTAAATGGTGCAGTCCATATTTGCGATACAGCTGGGGGAGATTTTGAATTTCTGATATTGTGTGTTTCATGACGTCGAGAGAGCTTTTTTAGACCCCGGGTGGTAAAAATTATCTTCTCATGATAATGGAAACCGGTAGGTCTCGGCTATCGAAAGCTGAAAACGCATTTAAATAATACTTGCCGTGTGTTCAGTTTTTGGGTGTTGGTTTTTAGTCAGTACCGTTGCCCATGAGTCTAATCCCGGAAATTTGAGGGTTGAAAAAAGTACTCCTAAATAAATTGTAGATTATGCGCGCTTACAATGTGACTAGTGCGATCCACTATGTTGTTTGCGGTAATTACTTAGGAATCATTCCTGAACCCACGTGGCACATTGCAAAGGGACATTCACTTAAATAAGGTGAATGGAAATGCATGGCTATTTTCCGGCAGTGAACGAATTTGAACTGGGGAATGCAAGGAGTATTGATTGCTGTCATAAGTTAATCGCGTGGAAACGTGTTTGGGGCGCGGGTCAAGCATGGTTTGCATGACACGTCCAATGTACACACCTTCGTTTTGTGTATATTTAGGTCAGTCACCCGAATTTACTACACATGCGCGAATTTCCGTCGTCGGTGACTGTCACTAAAATTTTTTTATACAGGCGTCAAGATAGCTTTGTTTGTGCTTGTTAGATCGATGGCTAATTTTTTTCCCCATAAACCAATGCAGGGGTCTGCTCCGTGATTGTTTTGTTCAAAGTGCCATTTAAATGGATAAGCAGCGATCATCAAAATTCGTATTTTTGTATATTTGTTAACTGGCATGGATGTGCTCACTAACCTGGCAACTGCTTGGCTTGAATTGTGATTAAAGACATGCAGTACTTTTTATTCGTTCGTAAATTCTATATGTCGTTAATCAAATATCCATTCATAGGCGTAAATCCCGGGGATGGTAGTATCCCCCCAATATTTTGATGAGGGGGATGGTCAATATATCACCCCCCCCCCATGTTGATGCCCTTTCATGTTTTTTTACCCAAATAACCTCATATTTAGCATAAAACTTTAAAAATGGAAAATGTTATCGCGCTTCGCGCACATTTTGTTCTAATTAGAAATTACATTTAACGATTTAGCTTCTAAAATGCAAAAATGTTGTTGGCAAACCCCGTTGCAATCGCTAAAAAATTTCATCACACACCATCCCCCAGTCAAAAAGAAATTACGCCACTGCATCCGATTTGAGATCAAACAAGCCTTTCCTTAGCCAAGGGATGCTGACAGATTTATCAAATGAATAGATATGACGCTATATACAGTTTAACCTCAATCTCTCTATCTCGAGAACTAAGTAGGTAAAATTTACAAAACAATTATATAAATCGTATATGGTATAATATACTTGTTATAATGCTATCCGCAAGGAAGCGAGGGACTTTTCGAACCTAAAAAAACACTATATATAGATATTATCGACTCCTCTACAACCCTGCTTGATAGTTAGTTTTCAAGATGTTGCTCTAAAAGAAAGTCAGGTTCGAATCCGGGAGAGAACACTGGGCAATCTCCAGGGAAAGATTAATAAATATGCATCCTTCTACCTGGAGAACTAAGTAGTTAACTTCCAATCTAAAAATCTTGGAAATAAAGCGTTTCGACACTCACTCCTGCATTTCTCACCCTTACTTTAAAAGTTAAGAACGTACAAGCTCCTGTTATATCAATTAAAAACCCCAAAATTCCCTTCAACCAAAATCCAAAGCCCCGTCGATACAATCTGATGGGGATTGACAAGATTGCTGATACAATATACCACAATCATACATGGATGTGGAGACGGGGGGGGGGGGGTTCCAAAGATCGTTCAAAGTGTATCACACCAATCATTGCCAGATTGTAGTTTGAAGCTCTATTAACATCAATATCATTCCGAATGGCGAAGCACCTATCCTGGAGTAGAGCCAGAGTGAACAGTGACGTAACCAGTGGGGGGGGGCGGACCGGACGGAAAAGCTGCCCCCCCCCCCGGACACAAAAAAAACGAGAAAGGGAGCCAAAAAGGGGAAGAAACAAAAGTGAGGAAAGAAAAAAACGAGACAGAAAAAGCGGAAAGAGAGAAGAAAGAGGAAAAGATAGGGAAAGAGGGAAGAAGAGAAAAAAAGAAAGAGGGAAGAAGAGAAAAAAGAAAGGGAATTGGTGGTTCTTTAGAATTTTGAAACGATTGGAAAAAAATATGTGTCTACCCGGTGGCGCATGCAGCACCTGAAAAATTGGTGCCGGAAAAATCGGGAACACTCTTGAGTATGCCCTCCCCCCGAGGACTTAGGTAGGTTGCGCCCCTGACGAGCAAAGAGAACACAATGGGTTGAACACGAGTACGGCGCTGGCTGTTGCTAATATAGTTCTATACGATACCATGATAACGCACATAACCGGTAAAAGTACAGATCGGCATTATCATATGTATACACACTGCACTTACGTTAATGTCATATTGTTAGAGGGTATTCAAACGTTTAACAACAAATTATGAAATTCTATACCAAAGAAACGTTATCTTCGGGCGGATACAGAATCGGAAAGCAGGGGCACAAAGTAGAGTTAAAAATTGCGTGTTATCAACCAACACGTTGAACTTGGTTCACAATATCTTTCCACATGTATTGTAGGTAGGAATTTCGTATAGTGGTCCACTTGATACAACAATAATCCTACTTCAATAAAGAGTTCGCATGATAAGTCTGTTTGCCAATACCTCGCAATATTTAACTCTTCCTTGTGCCCCTGCTTTTCTAATTCTGGATCCGAAACTGTTTCTCTTACCTCCTCCAACACCGCTTGATGAACAAACCAGAATTTCGGGCCATTTATTCCATTGTTCACAAGGATAACTCTGTAATTTGATTATACTAACTTACTATCCTCCTGAAGGTTACAATGAGTTTCCTTTTGGTCATCCATTGTGGTCGAGGTTTACATTATGATACTACGTTGCGCTTGCAGGGGTTGGCAGGAAAGAGCGGTCAATATATCACTGTCATGTTAGGCCAAAAAAAGAAAAGAGATTGTCTCAGCTCGTGTAGCTCAAAACCTAAGCGCTATGCGTTTGTTTTTAGTCAAAAAAGGCTGTGCGCAACGCGGAAAAAAATTCTTTTATTCATTTTTGGACTTTTGGTTTTCTGTTTTCTTCTTGGCATCATTTTTTTTAAATACTAAAGTCTCTTAAAAAACAAATGCGATAAAATGTGATTTTGTGTTACGCGAGCGGGAAGCTGAGAAGAACCTTTTTTTTCTTGGCCTTGGCTTTCCGTTGATTAGCTGAACGATATTACTTGTCTGTAGGTTGTTTTATAAAATATACAACGAAAATAAAAAATAACCGATACACTAATGAAAAGAAAAACGTGATGTCCTATAATTAGATGCTTCGTTTACTGCTTTGGGCATGCATTGGCAATTCAAAAAGGAATTAAACCCCATGATGTGAATAGACCAAAAAAAGAGGTAAACAAAACATTTTCCAAGGAACATAAATTATGGAAATTCATAAAAGACGTCATCGATAATAATAACTCAAATTGGTACAACCTTTGCTCACGCTATAGTTTCACAATTATAATATAAAGGGAGCGGTCTTTATTTACAACCAAGGGAACGGATGATTTTATCTTTTTGGCAAAAAAAGTTCGCGTTCCCCTTTCCAAAATATCGCATACCCCTCGATGTTATGATTTTTTTCCATTTAAAAGTTCATCTTCCTCTCCTCTCCTTGACGAAAAATACTAATTCCACTCCCTCCCTTTCCCCCTCCTTAAAACTTCGCACTCTGCAGACAATTATAGTCCCTTAGGTCCGTATGCACAAAAAGTTAGACCAGGTTTAAGTTAGACCTAGTTTAAAGTCAAAATTAGTTTTGCCTTAAATTGTTAGTTATTCACACTTTCTTCCTAAAGTACTACAAATTTGAAAGATTTAAATGCAATTTTCAAAATACATACAAAATACCTCTTGTCAGCCTTTTGTACAGAACATGTAATTTTTTTTATATTTTGCCTTAGGGTTCGGGTGTTTGTGTATGGTAACCTAAATAAAAAGAATTTGTTTCATGTAGAATCTTAAAGGATGGTACATATGGAACCCTTTCCAGCCGGTTTTTGATATTTTGTTGTTATTTTTAAAAATGGCTTAAGTTAATTCCATAAAATGGGATAGATTGGTTCCTGTTTGCTATGGACATCAATGAGGCTGCCTCCCGACTATTATAGATGTAAGTTCTTAACAGGTTTAACAATATTTGGCAGCATGGCTTACCGAGGCATCGATCCAGAGGGGGGCAATTTCCAAGTCTTCCTGCCAGAGGGGGCAAAATTCGTAATCGTCCCCCGGTTGATTTGCTTCAATTAAGTTTGATTGGACAAAATGCTCGCGACGCGTGCGAAAAATGCGAAATTTACTTAATTTTGCCCAAATTTGGTTGAAATTCCCGAAAAAGTGGATAAAATTCACATTTTGGGGGGGGGGGCCGTATCGTCCCGCGTTTTTCGAGCCCCAGAGGGGGCAACTTGCCCCCCCTGCCCCCCTCCCCGGTCGGTACGCCCTGATTTGCAGCCCCAAGTGACTTATCATTTAACGCTCAATATTATAAAGCAAAAAAAAATTAGTCACATTTTTGAATTTTAAAATTTCACATTATGCCAGATTTTATGGTGTGCTAGTATAACCGGGGTCCTGGGTCGATTCCCACCCACGATGTGAAATCTTCTTTACTTCTATCTATTCCTCCCGGATGTTAGGGATGCGTTCCAATTCTTCCCATGTCCGGCACCGATCGTTAGCCACCTTCTCCACATAGACATCACCAAATGCCTAATGTACATCAACGTTTGAATGGTGTAGCGACTAGTGTACAATTACGTTCAATACCCACAACCAACGCACTTCAACATTATTCATTCGTTTTAATGGTGTCCAGGTTGGAAGTTTGTGTGTCATTCTTAAAACATTCCAGCATACTTGTCGGTATATTAACGATCACCGCCATTCGAATAACGAATTTGACAACGTAAAACGACACAAGCGAACAACACCGTATCGCACCAAACTGGCGTTTGTTAGGGTACGGTAGATTCGATGTGTGGTGTGTTGACGGGGTAACATTTAGGAGCTAGATTCTGGTGCAGCCAGTGGTACCAGCAATGCACAACTCCATATTGATAAATTTCCTCTACTGCATTATGTAAACGAGCAAAAGGAAAATTAGAGATTGAGGGATTCCAATTCCATGCTACTAACTGACCCTGATTTTATTTTACTCCAACAGCGGTACTCCTCTCTGGTGGTGATCACTACCCACACCTTTAATCAATCCCTCTTCATTTATCGTTGCAAATCTCCAGCAATCCCCGGGGGCAAATCTAAAGCACTGTAAGCCAACTGTTTCGAACTTAAAAATTCTCACTACGTACATTAAAAGTACATTTGCGTAAGGTGTACTTTAACCAAGATTGTTGTAATTTATGTCTAATGCTTATTTATCATTTTCGATTTTAAGTCTATTTTAATACACCCCCTATTTCGCCTTAAATTTGATCATGAATATAACGAGTGCAATACAGAAAACAAACGATGAGTTAATTTAACACTTTAAGTGCCAGATCAAAACTTCCGTTACATTGCGGGGGGGGGGGGTCCTAGGACCCAACTCATTTGACCACTTTCCCCGTTTTGGGATTTTTGATCACGAAACTACATCTATTAAATTGGGGTTTACGTAAGAATACATCCAGATATAAAAATGAATGCCGAATTTGATCTTTACCTCACTGTTAAAAATGTTCTTAATTTTACCTGACTTTACCTTTTAATTACGGCCAACCCAATTATCAATAATCTTCACGCTTTATTTGTTACTTATACCTAACAAAAAATTACAATTTGAGGCATGAAAAATGGTAAATAACTAGTGGCTAAAAAATAATACTTAACATTTTGAAAAAGGTAGTATTTATACGCTGACCGTTATTATTATATTTTCCGTAATATTACGTTCTTTTGTAACTTACTTGTTTTTAAGTAATAATACGAACTATGAAATCGTTTTAACCCATAAAATGGTGTTAAATAACGACGTAGTAGTCATTAAAAAAATGAAAATCCTTATTTTCCATCTTTTTTTAAAAATAGTTTAAGAAACTCTTTTTCCTCCTTTGTTGTATTATAATAATAGTTTTTTATTTTGAATAAAAACTAGTAACACACACCCACACCCACACACCACACCATTTATCTATCTATATCTCTCTATATCAATATGTATATTATCTAATCTCTATATATCATATATTATTTACCCAAATTACACAAAATTATTCTATATATATTATATTTATTATAGTGCTTTATTTAATTTGTTAGCATTTACTCATCAGTAAACGTCATGTAGTGTATGATAAGTTTAGGACTTGTACTCTTAAGGCCTGGTTCGCATCTATGTAAAGGTACATGTATTAAGTTTTTCCTATGAAGAGTAAGTACTTGGTGACAAGTGTCACATAACCCTATAAAACAACGTGTATTAACTCGTTTAAATCTTTATTTCTTCCATTTTTACCGCTTTGTTTTATTGCCGTTTTTTCTCAATTTACCATGTGGTAACGTAACTCGACGTTGGTCGAGGATTGTAAGAAGTTTTAATTCTTAATATTGTTTAAACAGTCAAAAACCAACAATAACTTTGAAGCTGAGATTTTACGCCGTTATTTTACGTTTCCCTGCAGTGGTTTTCGTATTTTGGTGCAGTTATTTTACGTTCTGCCTGTGTGAGTCCCAGCTGCCAGTCAAACTTGCCTGTTTTTTTTTATACTGTTTTATTTTTAACAGTTTTTGGCCATTGAAATTGGCCAGTGTCTGAAAAAATTGGTTTCGCATTTTTCACTAGCGACTCCGATAAGAATTTTTGAACCAAATATGTGTAATATATCTACGCCCCAGACTAACCCAGTCAAATGATTATAAGTACATTATAGCCCAAATTTATACCATCTTGTATTTTTTTCCTGGAGAAAGTTCAATTGCACCTTTGGCTTGTCTTATAGATTTACACAGTTAAGACCACATTCAATGAACAAATTAAAATTGACGCCATCATCCAAATAAATTGTTTTGAATAAGTATTATTAATTATTAATTTATTGCTCCCAAGGTATATATGAAACAAATAAATCCCAAGATTTTAATACATTTTTTTAATGAGTAAAATATCCCGTTTTATTCACTTCCTGTTTTGGTCCTCAAAGTGGGGGATGAGGTTCTTGGGACCAACCTAATTATCTAGTGAGTTCGTTGATGGAGTTATATTTTGTTTGGTATCAGGAGAAGCGTATTCATAAATCAGACAATAGCAAAACGCTGGAACATGTTCATTGCGTAACGAAAATTACAACAAAATCGAATGTTTGTTCCCAAAGCAGCATCAGAAACCAACAAAGCACTGTCATATTTTTCAAAGTTAGTTTGAATTTGTTTTGTTGGTCATATTTTGTTAATGTTCAGGTGGGGTGATTGTGACGTGTTTTTTCTGGGTATGCCTATTCTAACAGGTAATACAGGCCCATCTTCCTGCAATGTGCTGAGCGGCTAGAGTTCAATGAGTGTAATGCTTGTCCGTATTAGCAACACGTTTTCCTCAAAATATGTAGCGGCAATTATTTTACACAAAGATCTTGTAATATAGCGGCTTTCACAATGGAACCAGTTAAAAATATAGTGCAAGTAAAATAGTATGCCATGCCGAGTGTCAAACAACGAAAAAACACACAAAATCAATCTGAGCTAGCAGTGATGATAGCGCAGAGGTGATAAAACCTAAAATATTTTCAACGCGGCGGCCATCCTTCAGAAACCAACAGATTGACATGATTGGTCATTCCTTTATTTTATTCGCATGCGCCCTCCTCGTTGGGAATTTCTTGCGCCTTCGCTCCGCTCGACAAAGTGCTTCGCCTCGACACTCGCCTTCGGCGATCCTGGCACGGTTGGTGGACCAATGTGGATCTAATGAGGGCCTACCGAATACAGAATCAAGCCAATCAGTACGCCTCAATGAGAATTAAAACTTTAGAATGCATTATTGTTTTTATTGGCTCCAAGCTCTAAACTGAGCTGTCTAATAATAATCTTGTAATGCAGAATATTGAATGCCTAGAGTGTGATAGTAAAATATCATTTATGGCATATCCGCTATTTTTTTTAGCCTATTTTTCCTAGATTTTGTGGATTTTCGAAACCAAAGACGATTTGTTTCTTCAAATTTTGAGTCCTAGTATCCTTCAAACTTTTGTTTCATTAAACATGTCAAATGCCCTGTATTTCCACTTGTTTCTTTGATTTTTAACTTTGTTGCTACGGCGTCGACATTAGGTGGGATTCGCATCAATCACTGCGTCAAAGGTCCATTTAGAGCACTAACGATACGAACACATACGTTGAAAATACAGAAAGAGTCTGTGCAGATCATGCGGTCGAATGTCAACAGTCCGTATTGATCACATTAAAGAACGATAAAGGACTGGTATAAATATCTATATATATATATATATAATATTATATCATATATATAAATTATATTTTCTCACGTATATATTGTTAAGATAATATATATATATATATTATACAGGCTTCCCAAAAAAATGTTACACTCTGAAACGACGACATTTTGATAAAAATAAACAGTACCATGGGTCTTTGGTTTGGTATCCCTTTAAGCCATACAATAAGCCTTTAATAGCCATATTTAATTTCAATCCGATACGTAAAACAAAAGTATGCTTCATCAATTATGAGAGGGCAAATCAACTTGGCTCGATTTCTGCCTTAGACCACTTGAAATGCATGATGCAACATGAATACACTTGGCTTCATAGCACATCTTCTTTCCATCGTAAAAAGAAAACAATAGATGTGCAGTTTTTTTCTATTTACGACGACCTCGAGATTCCTGCCACGTGTTTTTACCAAACGTTTCGTGGATCTACCACAACTTCTCTTCTACAAAGAGACATTTGGGCTTTGAGTCTTGCTTTTCTGTTCTTGGATCTGTATGGCTTGCCACTAGTGCCTTTATTTCCAATTCTGGCCTGCTTTATTGTCCAATCGGCTCAAAATTTCTCATTCTTTTTTGTTTATACTTTCGTGTTTTTGTTTTTTCCTACCTCTATAATCATAGATGTTCTTGGGAATCCAATAAAGGAAGTGTCTGGTTGTTTGGTTTTAGATTTTTGATTTGGTTTTAAACATTGGGTAAATTTGAGCGATTTAGAAGTGTCTAACTCTGTAATAAATTGAACTGACGATTAATATTTGAAAAAGTACGAAGTATTGCTGATCATAAAGACCATAATCACATTTTATGACAATTAACTGAAGTTCAAAATGGAATACCAATATCTTCAATAGGTTCAGTACCAATCAATAACACAATCAATAACCCATATTGGGTATGTTTTACAGAACTCATGTTTCACACAATCTTACAAAGGACCAATCCGATTTTGCAAATCTGCAAATCGGACCATCCGAATTTGTACTCCTCCTTTTTTTGACGAAGCATATCTTTTTGTTCCACATAATCGCATTGAAATGAAATAACAGTAAAATAAAGCTTTGTAGTAGCTTTAAAGCCATACAACAGTCCCATGCGTACTTAGTTTATTTAAAACATGCCTGTGTTCCGAGTGTCAACATTTTTTTTTGGGACAGCCTGTATATATAGCCGACTTTAAGCCACTCGATTTTTTTTAAAACTGTCACATGGGGCCCTAAACATTCAATAAGGGAACCAGCTTAATTATATATAGCAACCCTGAATATATTGCCCGATTGTTCACCATTGTTCCCGGACTATGGTACGCCGGACCATAATACTTCTACACCGGAAATGTCCTTCTCCAGTGGAAGTACCACCACGCTTGGTCTAAGGGAGACGGAGACTCAACACCCGGCCCGGCGAATCGATCGTTATTAGGGATCAGAAGAGGCTAACTGGTCCTGTCCGGTTAAGGGGAATAACTTGCCATATTTATTTTTCTAATCCTTTGAATTTACCCCCGTTTAATATTATTACTAAATTTGAAATTGAAAGTTGTAAAATAGTAAAAAAGGAATAACGATATATGGTCCATCAGGCATGGATGTGAATTCAAAGCGAAAGGACCCGGCATTAGAGTCTACTATACGTCAACCTTAAAGGTTGCGTAAGATAATTTGAACTGGACCTATCTATGAATGAAATTAAAAGTAACCTGACAGAAGAAATAATATAGACAGAAGACGCTGAATTCGGTAGACGTTTATATAGAAAGTCCAATGGATGCAAAGAGGATGCCTATTATTCGTCAAGCGCTAATGCACAAAACATCATACAGCGCATGACGGAATCAATTTGAATTGTAATAACTCTTTTGCATCAATGGACTTCTATTATGAAACGTGTTCCTTAAAATCAACCTAGAAGAGAAGGGCATACTGGTTACTCCTTGAAATTTCTGCACGAAATAATCAATGAAGACATGCATAGAGTTGAATGGGGTGGGTTTATTTGTGATGTGACAAACTACTGTGAATAAACCAAAAAAAAAAAAAAATAAACATTAGTTTCGGCCACTATGTTTGACTTTTCGATGTACTACCCTTTAGTCCTATTTTTCATTCACACTTACATTTGTGCGTTAGCAATGATGTGATGTTTACTTCTTTTATTTTGATATTTGGCAAAATTAAAGGAGGTCCTGTAAGAAATTAGAGTTAGACAAATGTCTTTTTCGTCTTCTTAAATTAATATTATTAAAAAATACTTATACTTTTACCACGTTCTATCTCCGGTTGCTTAACAATGCTGAGGGTCATTGAGATTTAAATGACATTTGTTAGGACAGGAATATTTCTAAATTGCACTTGATTATTAAAATAGTCGTTACCAAGAAGCGGTTACCTTTCCTCTTTATCGGCTCTAATAGATCTTCCATTCGTGCAGGACAGAAAATAATAATCATATATTTATTAATATAACCGTTGTTTTGGTTTGTGATTGAATACATTGGTAAGCATTCTAAATATGCAACAATGAATATTTTTTTAAATATCCTCGTGTCTCTTTAAATCTATAGAAGATGTGACATAGTTCCATCATGGAGTCCGTGTATTGAACAACTTTTAATGGCCAAACAAGCACACAAAGGCGCCATTAATGATCTCAACGAGTCCAACAAAACCCACGGTTCTACATATTAAATGTGCTTCAGCCACCCATAGCGAGTTACGGAAGCATTGGCATTCCACAAGTTAGTTGACATGCATTATTTTATATGTTGGTGTCAAATGTTCGTGCAGTTTAATGTCTTCGCCAACTTCCGAGGTGAACGTTTTTGCTAAAGATAAACAAGGTAATATTCATGAACGTTTTAGAAACAACCTATCTCAGATCGACGTTGTCTTATCGCGCTCTCGAAAACGTCAAATAAACCTCAAAAATCTGACCAAAAACCAGCACCGCGGGCACCCAATCTTCTGATCGCACTTACCCACCTAGGACTTGCTACAGGTCAGCAAGGACCGACTAAATGAGCTTACAAAGCGTGTGAAGAGAAAACTCACTCACCATCATCTTCACCATTTGGGTCGCCATCATCATTTGGTCGCCACCTCCCAATACCACCGGGAACCGCGGGTCCCGTCAAAGAGGTGTTCGCCAAGAGTTAACATCTAATTACCTCTGACTCTGAGTTCCTAAAGTCTTTGGGTGAAGCAATAGCAGCTACAATTGCTCATCACCTGATGACTACCACACACATCGTGACATCGCAGATGTCGTGGTGCAAAGATTGAAACTTCATTTCCAAAGTCGCCGATACTCTTAAAGATGAAGTTAACCAGGCTATATATGAAGCTTCAGCCATGGACAGAGAACGAGAATCACCAAAACCACAAACTATCTGTCAGCAACAAAGACCTCAGAATCAGATGACAGAAGGAATCAACAACTTGAATGAAATGGAACATACTCGCGCAGGACTGCTTAATCACCATGGCCTCAAAGAATCAGGAAGCGATGACCCCA
>JAMKCH010046638.1:0-11742 GCA_023653785.1 Ophioderma brevispina
ATAAAATTCATAATTAGTCAAGTTCTAAGATAGGCTAAAAATGTAAAATTTGCTTAAATTGAAAGGTTGAAGTTCAATTGGAACTAAACTTGAGTCAAAGGTGCAGCATTGGATCCCTCATTTGTTGCCATGGTCAATGGTCATATGAGGCCTATCATTACAAACCGTGACGGCAGGTGACACATGCGATCCGAGGACCGATGTATTTTTTTACCATGCTAAATATATGAAAGCATCCCATTTATGATAAAATTGTCAAAAACTGCTATACAAAATTTTCAAAGGAATTTGCACCCTGCGGAAGGTCAAGTTGTAAGATTGAAAAGTTGGAAGTTCAATATTGGAAACAAACTTGAGTCATAAGTGCAACATTGGATCCCTCATTTTTTGATGTGGTCAAAGGTCACATACCAAGGTCAAAGGTCATGTGAGGTCAAGTTGTAAGATTGACTTCAATTGAAAAGTCGAAGTTCAATTGGAACCAAACTTGAGTCCAGTGGCATAACCAGACCTTTGCAAATGGGGCCCGTTTCAAACGCAACTCAATCAAGCATAAGTTTGAACTTGATTGTAAGTTCAAACTTGCGCTTGATCGAGTTACGCTTGATAAAACAAACAATCGATCATTGTGAAACGGGCCCCTGCTTGTACCTCATTTGCATATTCTGATTGGCTAATAAAAAAATGGCAGCCCACGCTCTATATTCTCTGAATATAGTGACCATGCAAGCTGACAGCTGTGAAATTCTAGTTTTCTATAAAATTATAATGATTTCCACATTTTTTCTTACCCGATTTTTTCCTCAGTTGATAAAAATTGCTAAGAAAGGAGACCAGGATGATGATGCAATGAAAGTGGCAGATTATTACCTGGCGGTATGTATTAAAAAAAACACTTTTCTGACAATTGTAATTAGATGACTTTCTGTTTTGCATTAAGAATCTACAGTGTCTTAGAAGAAAAGATTCTTATTTGTGGGCCAATTGTTTTAAACATGAATGAAAACACGAAGCTGTTTATGAGTCTTACAAAGAATCTGGACTCTCTGTTTTTGTGTCGCCTGCCTTAAAGGTGCAACAAGAGATTTTGAGGCACCCAAATATATTGTGTCATAAGAGTAATTTCATATAGATTAGACACTCAATAGATTTCTTATCTTGTGTTTCACTACAGAAATGTCTTAAAATAGAGAAAAAAGGTGATTTTGATTTGCTTATATTTCAATATAAAACAGGCTGAATTTCGTATTTGCTCCTATACGAAATTAGAAATTTCAAAATTTATGTACCAAGGAAACATATCTCAGCTTAATCCTTTCAGATGGGGATGTTTTTGATAGAAAGCTTTACATTAGAGTAAAAATCAGTGCTTTCAATTTTTTAAGGGACACCTGATATGTGAAATCTCTTGTCGCACCTTTAAGGCAGGAAGACACATGTATAGTGATCACTTTGTCCACTGTTGTTGTTGTTGATGTCTGTTGTTGTTGATGTGAAAAAGAGTTAAAAATTGCCTGTGGGTTTAGCCAACATTCACAAAATTTAGGTCATTTCAAGGTCAGGGGTCATATTAAGGTCATCTAGGGTCAAATCACTATAAATCCTTGTATGGCCATGACACTTGGTGGGTTTGAAAAACATTTGATGTCAACAATTTTGGAGGTCATTTCAACGTCTTCAGGGGTCAATCTGGGTCTTTCAAAGGTCAAATCACTAGAAATGCTTGTATGGTTTTTGATGCCAAACAATTTGAAGGTCAGTCCAAGGTCATTAGGGGTCAATCAATGTAATTCAAGGTCAAATCACTAGAAATGGTATAGTGGTACAATTTACCCCCTGGGAATTACTGCCTATCTATTGGCTTCTAAGCACCATTTTGAGCAAATCAGATACTGTAAGAATATTATGGTTTACAGAAAGATAGAGAAGCAGAATTTTGATTGGTTACTTAGAGGGCTATCTCATGTTGTGTCCTGTAATGAGTCAATCAAACAGATTGTATCATAGGTGGTACTGCAGGGGGGTCTATTTTTCCAGAAATTATATATAGAGTTGTGAGCCTGACGTTCGATCGTTTAGGAATATTCATCAAAGGAAAAACTTCTAGGATCGAAAACGTCGCCCCACACGTTGGTATACAGTTTGCCACACAGCATTTTTTTTGGAGAATCAGTTGGCACACAGTGTAACTTATTTTTTATTTTTCCAGGAAAATCGGCATTGTTCCACTGCTTGCCACATTTATCACAGTTTCCCTTTCCAAATTTAACATGGTTCCAATCACATAAGCATAAAATCTTCACCAAAAATTGACATAAGACAAAACGATTCTGCCTCAGGGAGAATAATGGAAGAATAGACACCCTGGGTTCCCCCGACCCCGGCGTGGTAGTTGTCCAGGGGGGTAACCCCCTCCGAAACTACTCCTTAAAGTGTTTCTGATGGGTATTCCTGTTATAATAATATACTAAGGGACCGGTCTTGACCTTTAAATTTTCGGCAATCAACAATCGAACACAACCATTCCAAGGTTTCATGTCCTACACCGTTACCCCATTTGACCTGAATGACTCCGATGACCTTTGTCAACTAACCAATATAACGGGGTCTTCGGAAGTCAAGGGGCACCCACCCACCAAGTTTTCAGGGAAAACGTGCGACCCTCGGTCTCCGAGAAACATAGACGCGGTCCATTTGACCTCTTTGACCTTTAATGACCCCAATGACTTTTGATCCACTTAACCAATACAAACTCGGTCTTAGTTTCAGTCAAGGGGGCACCCACCCACCAAGTTTCAGGACCGTGCGACACTCGGTCTCCGAGAAATAGCCACGGTCAGAAAGATTAGACAGACAGACTATCGGTATTAATATATAGACTACGGCGGTTCCCGGGTTTCGCGATCACCTGGTTTCGCGATCTCCTGGGTTCGCGATCACCTGGGTTCGTGATCACCTGGGTTTCGCGATTCTCACCTGGCATGAATGACCCCAGGTTTCAAGGTGCCTTTGATCTGGAATGACTTCGTCATGACCTTTACAATTTTTGGGCCACCAAGTTTTTGTCTGGATACACCAAAGTTTTACCCCAATTTGATCTCATTGACCTTGAATGACACCTGATGACCTTAGTGACCTTTAGAATTGCTGGCATCAACACCCACCCCCACCTCCAATTTGCATGTCCATACACCAACATTTACTCCATTTGACCTCCTTTGACCTGAATGACCCCTAATGACCTTGTCCATGACCTTCAAATTTTGCCATCAACAATTGACCCCACTCTCCAAGTTTCATGTCCATACCCCATTTACCGTCATTTGACTTGAATGACCTCTGTGGACCTTGTCGTGACCTTCAAAATTTTCAGCATCAACAGTCGACCCCCGCCCACCAGTTTCGTACTGATACAAACTCAACTTTTAACTCCATTTTGACCTCAATTTGACCTTGATGACCCTGATGACCTTTAATCCACTAACCATACAACCTCGGTCTTCTGACAGTCAAGGGGCACCCCTACCAAGTTTTCAGACCGTGCGACCCTGGTCTCCGAGCAATCAACGTTTAACCTCATTTGACCTTGAATGACCCCTGATGACCTGTCGTGACCTTCACATTTCGACATCAAAATCGACCCTAAAACCATCCAAGTTTCATGTCCATACAGCAATGTTTACCTCCATTTGACCTTTTTTGACCTGAATGCCTTCCGATGACCTTTGAATCCACTAACCTAAACAACTTGGTCGTCGAAAGGTCAAGGGGCAAACCCACCCCCCAAGTTTCAGGAACTTGCGAACCTCGTCTCCGACACATAGGCGCGGTCGATTTGACCTCTTTTTGACCTCGATGACCCCCGATGACCTTTGATCCACTAACCAATACAAACTAATCGGGCTCTTCGTGTTCGGTCAAGGGGCACCCGCCCACCAAGATTCAGGACCATGCGACCCTCGGTCTCCGAGAAAATAGACGCGGTCAAACACACAGCTAGACAGACAGACATACAGACAGATAGACAGACCACCGTATGAGAGTTGTATAGCGCCTTTTACACAAGTAGACAAGCCCTGTTTCCATTACACTGCCTTTAAGAAATCTTCACGACATTTTGCGTTCCTAGGCTGGCGCTGGTAGCGCAGCTCCTCCTATCAGCACTTAGATATTACTTAGATAGGACTAGATATCCCCATAACAGCTCCCCAATTTCGCTTGGGTCCGCGATGCATGAGATTAAGTATCTTCTTGCCTAGGGACACAAACATATTGACTATAGCAGGGCTTGAAACCATGATTTACAATGGTCTTAGGATCATGATTCCTGTGCTTTATCCATTACGTCACCTGCTCTGTAATGTGGTGAAATTGGCCTCAAAAATCGTATTGTTGTGAGTGCAAGCAGGTCATAAGTTCATAGTCTGCCTTTGTCAGAAAGTTCACATACTAACAACTCTTTTGTCAAGTGGCTCTTGAAATGGTTTCTCAGGCGAATGTGTCACCTAAACCATTTCAAGAGCCATTGACTCATGAAACGATAAAGTGAGATTTTTCCTAATACATAGGTCAGGTCATGCTTTCTTGAGAGCCTGCTACTGGTATTCTGGTAAACCAGTTAATACTTGTCCTAGGTCCGAGTTGTCGGAGGATAAACCGCGGCCCCATCAGGTTTATAGGAAACAGTGAGGAGAGTAGCTGGTTACCCTGGTAGAATGAAAAAAGAAGCGATATCACCTACAAGGGCGTCCAGCTATGGAGAAGCTATTGGTGCCAGCCAGCACATGCTCCTTGCATGGTGGGCATCAGGCCCGTACGCGGGGTGCGGGCCGCCACCCCCAACAGCCCACAACAAGGGTTTAAAAGTCCACTTTTTTGCTGATTTTTGTTCAAAAAGTCCCAAAAAGGGCATTGTCGGGAGGTTAGGTTCCACTTTAGCAAAAACAAAGGTCCATTTTTGCGAAGTCCCGCACCCCCCAATTAAATCCGCGTACGGCCCTGGTGGGCATGGTGCCCAAGGGCAGCCCCACTGCTGAAAACTGTGGATTGGCATAGGAAGGGCATACGGTCAATTATCTTTTGCTCCAATAAATCCGCACACGGCAGTTTTGTGAGTTGTGAGGTGTATCGACCACCTCCGTTAGCGGGGTCAAAAAACAGATTTAAAATTTTGGTTTAACTAACTGTCGTGGTACACATCACATGGCA
Source organism: Ophioderma brevispina (assembly GCA_023653785.1). Taxonomy (NCBI): domain Eukaryota; kingdom Metazoa; phylum Echinodermata; class Ophiuroidea; order Amphilepidida; family Ophiodermatidae; genus Ophioderma; species Ophioderma brevispina. Next base: position 5,209 of record JAMKCH010046638.1, read on the forward strand.
GCTATGCACTATCAACCTTGCACCAAACGGTGTGATGTATCATACGAGTTCAACATGTTCATCCAACAAGGACACAGTTCAGTGGGTTGCACTTACATACATGACATGAACTGACCTTGTGTGATCTGGGTTCATATATCATACCCAAAAACCAGGGGGTTGTATTTTCTAAATACACTGGTGAATGGAAGGTACTGAATTGCATAGAGAAATTGGTTTTACTAGCTCATAGTTATTAGCCTTTGTAGCCAATTGGCAGGGTAGTTACAGAGGTTTAAAGGTGAGAAGAATTGCTAGTTTACAAGAGGGAGTGTGTTAGTGACTTAAAAACAAAACAAGCAGTAAATTCCACAGATTAGTGATTTTTACCAGAAATTAACAACATTTCATTTCTCAATTTTCCAGCCAAAAAGCAAGTTCACAAGCTGTCAAAGTTCTAGACTACAAGGTTTGCAGAAAGCCGCGAGGAGGTTTCACACGTATTTTACTACTACTGAATTTGCGAGAGGGGTGGCCAGATGACCTTCTGAATTCAAGGGAAACCACCGACCCACACTTCAAGCCTCACATAGGCATAGAAACAAAGACTGGATTCGCAATTGTACTTGTGGGGGAGCCATGAAAGACATTCAGGAGTCTGGGGTGCTGCAGGAAGAAGGGTACCATCCAAGTTTTATCGGTACCAGAGTAGTACGACATCCCACAGATAAGGAAATTTGGTGATCTGCGTAATAAGCTGTAGACTTGTCTTCAGATTTGTCTTTAGATAGTACGGACAAAACAGGTGTGAATGGAAAAAGAGATAATAGTGAAGGCACCCCTGTTGCTCACTTGTTAGATTTTTTTTATACTCTAGAGCACAATTAAGGAATATATGGAGACTGCTTAATCTGGTGTTTGAGAGGAATTGTGTGAAATGATTTCAAGAAACTTTTACCTTCAGTGTACTGGCTGGCTTAGTGAATTTGATAGGCCCCAATAAAAAAAGTTTGTCTCAGAAAAATGTGAAAAATGCCAATTGCAAAATGCGTTTTTTTTTTAAGAAAAAATACTTAAGCGAAAATGCTGGATTAAAAAAAAATTATTGCATTTTGAACCACTTTTTTCATTTTTTTTGGCCCTACGGCCGAATTATTCATATTTTTCATGAAATTTTCCACAAAAAAAAATTTCAAGTGAGCAAAAAACTTTAGAAAAATCATGCGCTAAAAGACCAATTTAAACCAAAATGGCACAGTCCTTCTGTGGACAAACTTGTTTTTTTTCTTGGCTTATAGGTAAACAAAACAAAGAAAACAATATTGAAATTGTTGTTTAAATACTTGAAACCATTGCAAGAAATGCATTGTCACAGCAATGTAAAACAGGACTGAGACAAACAATTACCAATAGAAGACAACTTTATTGACTCTCTGCTTGCACGTATTTTGACAAGAAATATGAGAAGGCTCACTAAATTTATGAATAAGGATATGAAATGCAGTAAGTGCGATAGGATCGGCCACCCCCGTTAGTGGGGACAAAACCGGATTTAAAAAACTTTGGTTTTAACCTAAAGCCTAATAGTGGGAGGCTAAATGACGAAAGCTAAGGCGAGTTGTGGAGTGCATTAAATTGCAAGAGGTGGGCCTAAGTTAACTTTTTGAGGAGTGATAATTGTTGTAGGTGTTTGTGTGCAGAGTTGTAGATTGAAGAGCAAGTTGTAATTCTTGTAGTTGGGACTGCAGGATTCTCGCCAAAAACCACAGACTGCTCTATACCTCAGGCCATACCAATTACAAACAAGAAGTCTTTTTCACAATTTGATCCAACCGCTGTGGGTATCTGGGGTGCTTTCATTGCGTTACCTAAACACCCCCTGGGGTCTCATGCTTAACAGTAAAATCAGCCTTTTTTTTCGCATATTAGGAGTCCTTTGATCCCAGGGTACCCCTCAAAACTTGCTCCACCACAGCTCAGATCCCACAACTCGGCTCTGTTCACATGATCCCCAGCTTGCCCGAACACAACTTGTCATTATCCCCAACATGTAATATTGTGCCAATGATTTAAATAAACTCGAAGACTGCTAACAGTACCAATTTGTTGGTCAATTTGCTGGGGGAAATAGATGGTTTCCCTGAAATTACAATTGTAATCTATTCCTCCCAAATATGAATCCTTGCCATGCAAAAATAGCGCTCATCGCGGCAGATAAAAGGTAGTGTAGTGTCGCCAGATATGGCAATTGGGATTATAATCGTTACATAAAGTTCTGTTAGAATTGTTTTTATTCGCGAAGATGAACAGTGGCAAAACTGCAGTACCAAGTACTTGGCATAGTGAATAATTGTCTACAGAAATGTAGAAAAATCTCAAAGGAACAATAATATTTGTTGAGGCACTAAAATTTGATGGCAAAGGGGGTGGAATTTGCGATTATACTGTGCCCAAATTGTCGTTTACCAGAATGATTTACTGCCATCTCTTAAATTTTTAAGAGTAGCAGCATTTTGGCATGACCTTTGAACACATCATCTCCTTTCAAAGTCTTGCAGTAGTAATAGCTAATGTGAACTTTACCATGATAAACCCATTTAATTGTTTGTTAAATGACGTAGCACACGATTAGACTCGTACATCTTAATACATTGTAAAATTCTGCTGATTCGGCTTTCCGTTTTTTACAAAGAAAAAAATCAAACAACTTTTTGATGTCGCGGTTCCAAAATTGCCTCATTGATTCAAAAAAATACTAAAAAAGCTACTGAGTGAACTAAGTTTTGTTTAAATAGAGATTGTTGAGAGAACGTGAACGGTGTTTGTTTACCATTTACAATGTGTTTTGTGTGTCCGGAAGGGAAAATTAGGCTGAAGAGTATGAAAAATAACGTATCAAGTTTCTCAAATTCCCGTCGTGCTAATTCCCAAGTGTACGCAATGTACCATACAATTTGTTGCTCAGGTCAGTTGTGAAATCGCTTTTGTTTTGATCATCTGGTAATTGTCCTAGCAGGAAATGTGAATGAGCCAGGTAGACCTACACTATATAGTATCATTTTTGGCGAAGCCGAAGATTGAAGAGCTACCAATTACAACCGATAGTATAATAATAACATTGCTTATTTTGTGCTTTTATATTTAGGAAAAATACAGCCACAGCTGTTTGAAAGTTGATCTTGTTTATTATGATAAACCAGAATAAAACCAAAAGATATCAACAGCACACAGTTTTGACAATATTGATTATCATTACATGGCTTACAGTGTAAATCTTATTATGAAATTTCATTGCAGGTAAATTATGGATTTTTTTAAAATTGGGTTTGCCACGTCTTTCTAAGGAGAATATTTTATTCAACTCACCTTCATTCATACAAACATACAAAGGATAAAAAAATATACACTTATAAAAAGTCTAGGACTGCACCCCAGAAGGTGGAAGCATGCAAGACTTCTGGACAAAATATTACGACTATGACGAACAATAAAACCAGATAAGTTTAGACTTTATGATGCACATCATTTGCCACGCAGAGTTTTACTTACAAAATATAATACGATAAATCTTATTTCACATATTAAGAAGAAAGAGTGGATTAATTCCATGAAGGTTCATTTTTTGGAATGAAAAAAAGAGCTAAGGAGAATAATACTAGCAAAAGTTAAAGTATCCTGAAACTGTTTTATCCCTGAACTGTTTTGAGCTTCAGCTATTGCCCTACTTGAGATATTCTTTAAGTTTTTAAATAAATTATCAGGCGATATGTAGCCCCTTGAACCAATCTACAAGAAACTTTGGCAGCCAGGAACCTTGTAACCGAATGTCAAATCAAAAAAAGCTATGGCATATTATTACATTGTATGTGTGATCTTTATCAATGCCAAATTCAAAGGGAACGGTGAGCTCAATAATGACCAGCTATAAAGGGAGCTAATTATAACATAAAATTATGACCTTAGTAGGCCTATATGGCAAGGAGATTCCTGCATGGATTTCTCTGATTTTTGCAAAGATAATAGCCCGTGCATTGTCCCTATTTATTAGCAGTTGTCAAAACTGTGTCATCACTGCTTCTAAAAATAAGGGCTTATGATTATTTTCCATTATTCTGAAAAGGGATTCAGTCCAAAAAGTCATCAAATGAAGAGCTTTGGAATCTGGACAAAAATCCATTTCTCGTTTACAGACAAGTATTTATTTTGGAAGTCACACATAGCAGTTATTTTGTATATTGTCCAAGTCCGCTCTTTTACGGAAATATACTAATATGCACTTTCGCTTTCACTCGCATTTAGTCTTTGGCCTGATGTCCAAGTCAGCCACAATATTTTCGTGGTAAACATATCATCTGGTATTACTATGCCTTGGATGCAATCTGGATTATTGGTAAACCACAAGCTCGATGATGTTTTCTGTTCTATCAGACTGGAAATTCACTTCCTCAGGGCTACAAATGGCCCCTATAATTCACTTTCCTATATTTGTACCCTCTCCCTATAAATCCCTATAAAGTTCTAAAAATCAATAGATGTCACAACAGAAAGATCAACTATTGCCTATCAGACCCTATGTGCCCTTAAATGTGGGAAGTGGATCAGTGCTCGCCTCATAACATAAGGTTGTGGGTTCGAGCCCCGCTGTCTGCCAATTGTGTTGTGCACTTGGGCAAGGCACTTTTACCTTGCTTGCCTCTCTCCACCCAGGTGTTAAATGGGTACGGCATTGATGGGGAATGCAAAAACAGGACTCGTTGTGAGGGAGAAGTGGCGACCACCCCCACAACAAGTATTATAGAGGGAGTCTGGCCCAAACGCCAATGACAGAGATGGGCACTCCGCCTGCGGGTGACACCATTGCATTTACAAAACAAGCACTACAAAATTTGGGTATCCCATCTTAATTAGCATGGTTGTATAGGTAGAGAGTCAACCTTCATCAAGCCCTTTGACAATTGTAGGACTCTCTGGATTTTGATGACTTTGTGTGATGCATAAATGTTTGTTTAGGAGTAAAAAAATCAAGAAAAATTTCTTTTGTCAGAAATTAATATTAAAATAGAAACGTAATTCGTAGTCAGAGTGGTAAACTCAGACTAACAAATAATGAAGCAAATTGACTGTTTCTCCATGGAGGGGACTACTTCCGAATTGGTAGTTGAGAAAGTGCGGCTGGGAATTGAAAAACCCTTACCCATTATATGGGTCATTTTGTAAAAAAAATACTCATTATGAGGATTTTGCTTACACTATGTATTTTTTTTCCAAGAAATTTTTGGGCCGGGCACAAGCCCATAGTCCATGAGCCGAGCAAATTTCAGTTCCTGAAAGGGGACCAAAAGACACTTATTTATGCAGCTCAGTATACCATGGCCTACACCAAAAGATGATAGATGCATTTTTAATTGCTTCAATCATGTTGAAAAGGTATACCACATTATTTGTTGATCATAAGGATTCAAAAAGGGATAGTTTGTACCAGGAAATGTTTGTACTAACTAAGCCATACAGTTTTGGAGTTAGAGGCTAAAACATCAAAAATCAATAAAAAAATGGTCATTTTCAGTTGTACAGGGGTTAAATTTTCAAAGTTACTCTGATTTGGATAAAATATGGTGTATTTATTGGTGGAGCTCATAGGATTAAAATAAGGAATAGTTTTGACTGTCTAAAATGCTAGTTGTCAAGTAGGGGGAAAACAAAAGGTCGGTAGTTGTTTCATAATAGTCCCACTGATGCAAATGAGTATTGACATTTTATCAGTCAAGCTCTACTGACAACATCATACACGCGCTCTCGATAGCACCCTCCGCGACCTTACTTTTGCACAAATGTTCATTTGGGCCCGACCAGAAACCTCTTTACCACATTAAAATTCGCTACCGCGAAAATAGTCCGCGATAGCGCGCACTATTTTTCGGGCAACTCACCGCCCTTGCGCAGTGGTCGTCCTATCAAATTTGTTTCTCCAAATGGGAGCATGCTTATCGCTGAGTTACCGGAATAATTCTTTCCAATCTGCCGGCAAATGGCTGCACTGACCCGAAAGAAACGTCAATTCGAACGCCACATAAGTACTTAGCCAAAAACTAGCCTAAGATGTTTGTGTTATTCGGACGAGTTAGATGTAATTTTCGAGTTTTTATCTCGCCGTATATCGAATTGTATACATGTAAGAGACCTCCTATCCTAGCACGAGATTTGTGCGGTCCCTCTTATAAATCCAATCTATCCTCCGTCGTTATGACGAGGACGTGTTCCTGAAGAACGGGTGATTTTACAGCCTTCTCTCACCTGTTAAATGGACAGGTAGGGCCAGGAAAAGTGTAAACAAATTCTAGCCGTATATACCGCCAAGTGGAGTATTTGTATTGTAAGCCGTCGTGCTTAAAAAAACGGTGGTTTTATGATATGCCGTTTGCTCCAAAAAATATATTATTTTTAGGTATGTTAAAAAAGATCCTTGATATTAATTGGATCTTTTCAGTGATTTCCATGTTTTTGCTTGTGTATGTGAGCATTGTTCATAACATTCATTTTGGTGTTTTGACTTGT
>JAMKCH010046639.1:0-40005 GCA_023653785.1 Ophioderma brevispina
CCCAAGTTGTTGCTGATGTCCTCAGGCTTATAATACAAATTCATCGACAGTGATTTGCCAAAAAGTCTTGAAATAAAACCAATATACATCTACAATATGCTTTCACATGTTGAGTATGGCCTATTTTGCCCCGCTGTCCGTCACTGTTGTGGAACTATAACATTATATATGGAAGGATTTTTCCCCGAATTTTGTATCTCAGAGGTACTAATAGTCCTAATTATGAATTTTATGCATCCATTATGATAACGACCCTTCTCCAGGTAAGTGTGTCCTTGTTTTTACGACCGAGTATAAATTAAACCATTTTTATTAGCTCCGCATATTTGCGAAACCTTTTGCTTCGGAGCCTACTTTACACTGACTACAAACATATTATTGGTATCGGACGTGCTTCTAATCTACCGTGTATGCGACGTGCGCCCAAATAAAAACTTTCATCACGGTAGAAGTTTCGCTTAACTAATTGCAGCACTGTACTGCAGTGCAATGCAGTGAAAGTATGATCGGACCTTTGAGGTACAAACCCATCGAATGTGTGTCCTCATTCGTACTTGGAGGCTTTACCGCTTGGACTTGGGTATGAATTAGTATATCTGCAACAAGTTTAAAAGTAAACTTGATTTAATTCAATGAGTCTGAACATGCTTGACGTTGAGCCTGAGTTCTTCACTTACTGCAGCGCCAGCAACTGCATGCACCCAATTATTGTATGGAAACACAGGAAGCCAAGGGTGAACTCAGGCCATTACAAACACGTTTACATCATGTACTGATACATGAAAAGTAAACAAGGAAGAAAAACATCACAAACACTGCCGATAACCCGATCAACACAGTCCGCACTGTCGCACGTGAATGACCCAATGACCGATGTGACCTGGATGACCTATCCCAAAAAAAAAAGTTTAACAAAATCGCCATAGATCATCTGAAGTAACAACTGTTTTTGATTGGCTGTAATTTCCATATCATGCTACTTTTATCCAATCAAAAGGTGCCAGTGTGTAAAGTAACATATGTGGCTGCTGTCTGCGAGTTTTGCATTTTACATTACGAAGTGATAGTTTTGTGTGATTTACAAGGTCTTTTAGGTCGTGAGGATGGACGTGCTTATCTTGATATCTGTATTTTATTTTTTACAAAGCCGATGTGTTTGCAGTAGCCAGTCTGGCTAATCCAGAATGGGTCATATCAGATGATGCAAGTGAGTCGAAGTATGCACTGACTGTCACTGTACTGCTGACTGCACATAGTCCCTCGGCCATGTTGGCTGGCAATACAAATTGGGAAGATCTATTCGCCACCGTGACGGTGCGAATTAAGCATGATGTTTTTCGGTAATTCGCACCGCAGCGGTGTGAAAAAGACCTATCAGTGATTTGTAAATCAGTAACCGAAAAAATCAGCAAAATCAGATTTTTTGCATGTTGTAACAAGTACAGGTTCCTAACATACCCTGCAAATGAAAGAACCGAAGCAACCCTAATAAGGACAGAATCTGAGATTGTAGACATTACTGTCCGTTCGAACACGTCTAAAAACACTTAATTGACTGGAGAATCGTATCTTGGAACACATTGCCGTTTTCTTTTCCTTTTTCTTCTTCCTGTCTGTCAATTCTACAGCTAGAAAAGTACTATGAGAATTCTACAGACTTAATCCTCCACTTTGAAGCTATTCCTGCAAATTTCAATATTTTTCAAATCACTGAATAGTGTCTTAAGAAACTTTCTCTTGGTAATTCGCACCGTAGCGGTGTGAATAATAACACTTTTCTGTAATTCGCACCGTACGGTGTGAATAAGAAACGTTTTCTTGTAATATTCGCACCGTTGTTGTGCGAATAAAATTTTTTTCTTGTAATTCGCACCATAGCATAAAATAACGAAATTTTGAACGTTGTTCACACCGTCACCACGGCAGTTATAGTTAGGCCCTATATCAGCTTATAATTTAATCTATAGTCAAAAACTTTCTCCGCATTTCGGGGGGGGGGGGGTATTTTTCTCGTTTGTTTTTTTCTCTTTTGTTGTTGAGTATTTGGGATGTTGTGTGGGTACTCCAAAAAACTTTCTTTTTGTTGTGGTTTTGCATCTATTTTCATCCATTTTTATAATTGGTTTGTTTGCAACACTTTTATATGGTTTTTAATTGCCTTTTTATTTTTTATATTCATTTTATTTTAATATTTTGTTTTTTTTATTGCTGTATTTTCATTTACTTTTCTTTTTTATTATTGAATTTGCATTATTGTTTTGTTCATGTCACTTTGATATTATTTGTTTGATTGCTTATAGTTAGTTTTTTTTTTTTTCATTATCATTATACTTCTTTTATTGCTTTAATATGTTTATGTAACCTTTATGCTGTTAATTTTGTAAAAAATATTAGTATTGTAAAAATTTTTCATTTACTTATTTGGTTTTGTTGGTGGCCAATAGGACAGCATGTGTTTAAAGAGTATGTAGCCTGACCACATTTTGGAGACATTTTTTTTCAAATTTCATTATTGTTATTTGTTAATATATACTGTATATATTGATGTTGTTATGTTGTTATTTCATAGGCCCCATATCACACACATCACACATTTACCAATCATCCAAAATATGCACATTTTTCTTCCACAAAAAAAATAAAAAAACAGCTAATAAACAAACACGTCAGACCACCTTTCGGTCCTAGAAAAAAATCACAGCAATAACATGTTCAATTTCTTGCCGCCAATTATTGCTTCCTCTATCTAATCACAAGCATTTTTCATTTTTCCACTTTTTCAAGAAAAACAGTACTGGCAGAGCTCGACAGTACCTTACCCCACAGAGTTATAAGCTAAGTTTAATTCGGCTCAGGTTATAAGAAAGTTTTAGGCCTTACTGTTTGTCTACAACATTCTTTCGACAATCGACTCCAAAACTAATGTCTGAGAGAATAGTGATAATAAAATTGCAGCGCGGAAGAAAATAGGACACGGAGCTCAGGTCAAACGCATGCGTAAAAGACAGCCCATTTGTCGTGGTGCGACTTAAGACAAAAATTTTTAGCAATAGCCACGCCACGGTACGAATAATAGCCACTCGATTACAAATTAAAATGTCAATGCAATGTTGACTGAAGAACAGTCACATGGTCATGGTGTAATGTCTTAGTCTGTAATAGTCATGTGATTGTCATACATGCATGCATGATAGACAATGATAGATTGCACCAGCTTGTGAAGTACGTACACTTGACTAGTCTCTGACACAAACACTTGTGCTTTCGAAAGGTGGATTTTGCTAATTAATTAAAGTGACGCCATAATTAATGACGGTCACTGACGCGTGACCCGTTCGTCGTGAAAGAGAAGTTGCTGATGACTCATTCATGCTCAGAGAAGTTTTTTATGAATGAACCCACAAGGTCAAGTTGTACCCATGACCAAGTTTAGATGAAATTAAATTTTCCATCATGATACCTAACTGATCCTCGCAAAAATCAAAGAAAAGCCACTCCGTGAGCATTTTTTGGTTTGAAAATCATGCTTTCCCCAATAGAATTTTGACTTTTGACCATATTAAAAACTGATACGGGGATCTCTTGCAATTAAATTTAGAATTAGGTACGAAATGACCACTAATTAGATCCGGTACAATACAGCACATATAATACGTGATAGCAGTCATGAAATTTTTAGGTCGGGTGTTGTTTTTTAGAGGTCGGATGCAATGCAATATTCATCTGTGTTTTCCGAGGAAAATTTCAGAAATGTATTTTTCCCGTCGTAACCGCCCACGGGAACATCGTTCGTTGACGCAGTAGCACTTTTGATTGAGTTATTAAACTCATGTTGACATAATTATACTATTTTCATATATGGTTTTACAAGAAATAAAAAAGTACTTCATAGTTCCCTAATTATTATTATGAGGTGTTTCATGGTAGACCTTGTATGAAACCTTTGAAATGCGTAATATAATTGGCAGTGACAGGCAACTAATAATCCCATCTCGAGTCCCTGAGAACTACATAGGAAAAGAATGACCGCATCCCCGGGTGGCCCTGGGATTGTTGCCCGCTTGCGGCCGCGTCACCACTGAAAAACATTTGGAACAGGCCAAGTGGCTGAATTGACTTGGGACAACACGTACAATCCGAATATTATTCCTAACTTACCTCATCGGTAAGGTTGATTACAGATCATAACCGCAGCCACCTCCTTATGAAGCATCCTTAATTGCCAACGAAGAAATCGCGCGACATTTTTAATTCGACCTTGTTCATTTCTCCAATGTTAAAAAAACAAAAATGCGGCCAAACCCGGTGGTCTTACTGTCACATGTTCATAATGGGAGTTACCAGGAACAGTGTTTGGTTTGTTTGTATTCGCAGTTCAAACCGGAAGAGACCGTGATATGTGTAAATAAATGAACTTCGCTTCTGGCAGAGGGATTCATTCTGTCTGATCCTGAACTCTTCGCCAGCCCAAAATAAACAGCTGCGCCCAAGATCAAATCACTCTGGAAGTACTAGGTTTCAGAAGTTAAAGCCATTTTTCAACATGCCAACTCATTAAAACGAAAGGATAATGGGACAAAATGAATAGTTAGAGGTCTACTCTAACCCTTGATGCAGTTTTGAAATTGTAAGTGTCTTTTATATAGAATTTTCAGTAACATAATTTGACCCTTGTACAATAGGCTTACGCCCACACATGTGTGTGCGTAGTCGGATGCAACCTCAAGCAATTACGTAACAAAATTCTCATCACTTTTTCTCTAGGATAATTATCGTAAGCCATGTTAAGTCCTGTTGGAAACCAGCTAGGATTGGCCAGCTGGGTTGACGAATAGGATTAGGGTTTGTGGACATAGTATTATAATGTACGCATACTAACAAAAAATACGTAGGCACGTGGATTTCTAATTTGAGGGCAATTACTTAGGCTATCTTGATTTTTAATTACGTATTTATGGCCTGCACCCCCTGAATGTATTTTATTTTTTTCAAAGCTTGTATTTTAAGATGGCGGTGAACCGCCTGGCGCGGCCAAATAGTGGCAATGTTAAGATCAAAATTCCCCCCTTTACGTTAAGTTAGTCATGCAGCCCCATCAATGTTTTTGTTACTTTGTTTATTTTTTTTATTTTTTTTATTTTTTTTATTGATTTTGAAAAGGTATTTTGTACTTCAGATTTCGGCGCGTGTTGCACGGGTGAATCGCCGACGCTACAGGCATCTAAAAATAGAATTCACTCAAGCATCAGTACGTATGCGATAAATTAACCAGGAGGAGGGAAAACAAAGGAGCGGTTTTTGTTTGTGCTCTGAGATTATTTATAAATATCGACTCCTATTCAATTATCATGCAGTTGGGACCGAGGCGAGGCTCGAGCGCTCAATTGGGCTATTCGCTGAATATGTTTGATGATGTCACTCCCATTGGGCGATGTTCAATCGCCAAATACGGCGGTTTGCTATTTTTGAGAAAATTCAGTGAGTACCACAAAGGCAAATGATTTCCACAAAAAAAAACTATTTTGGTATGCTTACCATGTATTATTAATACTTGGGCCAGAATATTTTGGACGTACAAATGTGCATGTGCTCGTTGTGTGCACTGCGTCTACGTGCAAAACGATGGTGTGGCGTGTGCAGGGAGCGGCTGGCTTACGTTCTAAAGTCCAAGAAATTATGAACCAGAGTATAGATCACACCTGAAATGAATAGTGAATACGCTGTCCGTGAGCATGGCCCTAAGCCTGTAGACCGGGACATTGTAGAAAATGTTCCAAAAGCAGACATGAAACTTTTCCTCTTCAGCTGAATTCGGCAGATTCCTCTCTTTTTTTTTGCCCAAATTTACGCTTTTTTTATATTCAGCCCCTTTTTTTAGTGTTTTTACCAAATTTCATGCTGTTTTTTCACTTTTTTTGAGCATTTCCTCTTTTTTCATTGAGGCAGTTTCAGTCTGCTGAAATGAAAAGTAAGGTCCCATCATGTCACAAAAACTTTGTCAAGCTAATTTTGGATAACTCGGCTTAAAAAATTGAGTTAGTACTATGTGTACAAATGTTCTGACAATGGAATGGTTTGACAATTGATAGAACTATAATTTGGGAACAGATAGCCATTTTAAACAAAACAAATTGAGGGGGGGGGGCAAAAAAACAGCCATGGAAAGGACAAGGTTAATTAAAATGCTCCCTTAATTATTATGTAAAAAAAACCAATAAAAACAATAAAATATTTAAGAAATTAAAGGGTGGTGAAGAATCATTTATGGGCGAATAATGTATTTGTAAGTTTTTCCATCCGAGGATATACATTATGAGCTTATAGGTGATACTGTGAGCACTTTATTTCTATTCTATTACCGCAAAAAACAGCATGATGTAATAAGAAAAATGCATTTGCAACCCATTATTGCAGAATAATGGGCAGTAAACTGACCAATCAGGAAGCTGCATTTTCAGTAATGGGCAGTAAAGGTAATAGAATTATCTTTGAGTCTGCCTTTAATTACAAAATGCTTTCAATGATAACACAATTTTGTGCATGCGCATTTGTAGTAATTTGTGGTCTATACAAGGAAATGCAAAAAGATGAAAATCTTGTGGTGTTTTCAAGTGCTGTCTTGATAGGAAATGTATGACAATTGATGTCCTTTTGTTTTTCTAGGTAGCATGAAGATAGGCCTCACATCACAGTGTCTTACCATATTTGGTCGTGATCAGGTGTGTTTGGCTCCCAATCTCTCGCCTGAGTGGGAGGCCACACTGATATTCATTGTTTCGGGGATACTATGCCTTACTACCACGTGTGTCTTATTAGCGTTTTCACAACGAAGGGTAACAGTACTCAAATACGCCAGATGGATTGCATTCAGTGCAAGTAAGTAGTTTGACCTTTGACCTCAATCCTTGATGCCAATCATTAAAGTAAATTGTGTAGGGCTCATTTTGAAATACATGTAGGTATGTGTGTGTAGCTTGGCTGCCCAGGCTTGGCTGTGGAATCCCTCATTCCAAATTGGGAGGGGGAGAACGGGGGGCCAAGAGAGTGCCCCAAGGAAAAATAATTGTGATACAAAAATTACTCTGATCGGGACAGCTCTTCCCCAGACTGGGCTTTTACAAAACCCTTCAAAACAAGACAACTGCGTAGTACACACCTGCTTATGAATACAGCTTACCAGACTTCCCCTTCCTTCGAAATAAGATGACTGGCTACACGCCACTCACCATTTACCACTTGTATACCATCTTAACACCCTTCCATAGACCACAAATACCAAAACATTTGAATGTGAGTCCTGTAACTTTGTAACTACCCCAAGTTACCACAGAATTACGGTGCCGAGGGAGGATGGTATTTTGTGGTAGGGTTAGCTAATAGAATAAAAAAAATATTTTTTTTTTAATTTCTGTTTTGTACACCTGGCACAAAAAGTATCTCGGCATGTTTTTTGTTCAGTATTGTGCCAAAGTCAGACCATTTTGAAAGTTTTCGAAATGTACATTTTGTTGTCTATGTCTTGCTCTTTCATTTAACACCTCGCTTCTAAAAAGCCGTACAAAAATGGCTGAGATAGAGTGCCCGAAAGACGCAAACCCCCAAACCAAAAGTTGCAGTTTTTGGATTTTTCAATGGTCACTGTGGTACAACGCAATAATATGTGTGTATTGATTTTACACAAAGAGGTTTTCCGACTGAATGAGCGAGCAAGCCTACTTGCAATATTGATTGTGGTCCGCGTGATCGTGTCCAGTACACTGCAATGCCCATTGAAAAATCCCAAAACTGCAACTTTTGGTTTTGGGGGTTTGCGTCTTTCGGGGTTCTATCTCAGCCATTTCTACACGCTTTTTTACAAGCAAGGTATTAAATGAAAGAGCAAGACCTAGACAATAAAATGTATATTTCGAAATCTTTCAAAATGGTAGGACTTTGGCACAATACTGGTCGAAAAACATGCCGAGATACTTTTTGTGCCTGGTGTAGGTTCTAACGACCACTTTTTGTGTTGTCGGCATGCAGGAGAGACACATCTGGATTGCTTTACTGTGTGTCTGTGGAACATTGTGACCCAAATGTGAACAGAAATCTACTTGCCCGCTGATTCCACATGTGCACACATTTTTAACATGAATGCCTAAATGGATCTTGGTGGTTACCCACATGTGGTGTAAACTTATGTGACCTGGGGACCTCATGTGACCTTGGTGACCTCATGGACCCTTGGTGACCCATTCCAACCGCAACCGCAGACAATCCGTGCGTTTGTGACCTATTTTTTGCCTTAATTCACTAATGAGTGCATCCAATGTTTCTTTTGTCAAAAATATGTAAAACAATACATTAATAAATTCATACTTTTAATTCCACTCAATTAATGCTAACAGTTTCCAGAGGGCATCATATTTCATGCCCTAGTGCAACGGTGTCTTCTCAGAGCAAATATCGTAATTTTGAAGATAAACATCTCATACTATTATAGGAATCCCACATTGCTCCTTTAGGCCTAGTCTTTTGCTTTTTTAAAGTTAAAAATGTGCAAATCAAATTATTTTATTTTGTATTTAATTGTGTTTTCTCCCATTTTTTTTTTATCACGAAAAATCTGATGTACTTGGGCTATAAATCATGTACTAACCTTTTTTTGCTGATTTCATTTTGTGGCATTAACAGTGGTGCTGTTGTGCCCTGGCGGGCCTTCTCTTTCCATTGGATTGTACATAGATGAGATATGATGGGAGCCGTACAAACACCTAGAACCGTCAAGTTGGAATCTCGTAAAAACTGTCTGTTTTGTATCTCCATATTCCCTTACCATCATCCTCAGCACTATTTGCTGGTAAAGTCTTCTAGGCCTATGCTCTGGAGCCTGCATTGAACTGTGCCTGCCTGAGGTTGAGAACTTCGCATGTGTATCAACGGTATATGTGTGATTCTCCTCTACCCTCCCTCCAAGTGTAAGAAAATCCCTGATGGTACAAAATAATTTATTGTCATCTCAGTTTAGGCAAATCATCAATTCCAGACATCTTGTTGCTGAACTGGGTATGCTAAAGAACTTCATTTTGGCCAACAATTTAGAAAAAACAACAAACTATAAATTTAACAATCGCTCTTTGGATACAGAAAATGAGAAGAGTAGTCAATATCACTAAAAGGTACTACTCTTGAGTTAATTTCCATTTTCCCTCAAATTAAGTTGTTTTTATTAAATAAACCTGCAGCAAATTAAGCATGATTTATGCAGAGAGGAAATTAAATATCTGTAATGATGAATATGCTGGAGAACATCCTCATAATATTCAATGTACTTCTAAGACTACTGCCAGTAAAGTTTGGAGCAAGAGAGACTGTCAAACCTCATATATTTTGGTGGCAGGGTGTGTGGACATGTAAAAATGGTAAATGTGTTTGGGACAACCCCGAATTTTTGTAACAACTGTTAGCATAGTAATGGAAGCAAGGTGTTAGTTACAATGAAAGGAAAGTATTGTATTTTTCACTAAACGAGGTTTCAGCTGGGCAGGACATTGCTTGCTGTTATGGGATTTCTTTCCCCACTGTGAGTGTCCTCTGTAACCATATTGGTTATCACAGTTCATGTAAAGTTCATCGAGTCATGAAAAGTCGGGAATATTGATTTTGTCTTGAGGAAATTCAAAAAAAATTAAATAGAAAACTATTCTGTAAAAATGGTGAATAACCATTATATTGCACTGTAGAACAAGCCAAGTTTTATCATGACACATCCCCCATACATATTAGCGTAGTTGAAAAACACCAAAACCAGCAACAAATTACGTTTAAGGTGGCTTTCACATACCGGAACTACATAAGAATGCTTTCTTCCCGGGGGGGGGTGGGGGGAATTGGTAACGGTGTGCGTCCACCGGTTAAAAAATGACCCATGTTTTATAGTGAACAAAAAAAAAAAAAAAAAAAAAAAAAAAAAACCAATTGTACACAATATGACCCATTAACCCTAACCAGGACCGGTTCGTTTTGCGACCAACGGGCCCAAATGCAACGATGTGCATCTTTTTATTTTTAAAAAAGAAACGGCCCAGATGCAACTAGCACCAAATTTTGCGTTTCATGTCATCTCGGCCGTTTTTCCCGGCACAGATAGTAGCGTAAAAGTCGTTAACGGCCCAGATGCCAACGAAGAACATCGCGGTAATTATTTCCCGGAAGACAGCCTAGCTGCAACGAGGACATCGCGTCATTTCCCGGAAGACTGCCATATGCACGCGAACATCGCGCATTTTCCTGAAAGACGTCCAGATCAACGAGGAACAATCGCGTGCGATGCATGGAACAGGGATCCTAAATAAATAAATAAATAAATATTGATGCTTACTTCACACTGATCTGCATGAAATCTGAGCTTATAGTTCGCCAGTCGTACTTGGCACTATTATGCTACGTCATAGTCGGGCGTGGCGCTATTGCGCTACGCCATGCTCCGGTTTACGTCTGAATTGCGTTTATGCATATAAAAGTAGCTTATTTATCGAAAATGGTGGCGCTATCACCGATCGATATCGAAATTGTCTATTGGGGCATTTGTACTCATTGTCACCCGCCTGATGAAAAGCATTGCGGCCTTCTGCGGGCAAACCGTCCGAAATGCGGTGGAAAGCATTTTCCCGGGAATGACGTTCCAGGGGTGGACAACGAGAACATCGCGTCATTTTCCGGGAAGACGGCCCAGATGCAACTGAGTGAACATCGCGTCATTTTCCGTAAAGACGGCCCAGATGCAGTCAAAAGAATCGCGTCATTTTCCGGTAGACTGCCCAGAATGCAACTGAGGTGCAATGAGAGTCATTTGCCGCGACAAAAAAAATAGTTTTGACCGGCCGAGATGCAACGAGAAACATTTCGACCAAGGTCACCTACATTTTCGTTGCAAAGCCCACCAACCAACCGCGATTTGGCGTCTGGGCCAAGCGTGTAGGGTTAATATAGTTGGTTCCGAAATTTCGACCCTACATATAGTTGGCTTTGAAAATTCGCACCATTTTCATCGTAATTTTAGTAAAGCGATCCCATTTTTATAGTAACTACTTTTTCCAAAAATCAGAAAATCAACCATTTTCATTGTGATTTTCGCGCAATCGGAAAAATCGACCCCTTTTCAGGTACAATTGCGACCCAAAAATTGAAAAAATGGACCCCATTTATATGGAACAAATGACGCTTAAAAAGTGACCCATCTTTATAGTCGCCTGGTGGAAAAAAATGACCATGTTTATAGTAGGCGTAAAATGTGACCCATATCAGCGGCACATATGTCACCTACCCTTTTCCACGAGTACCTACCCCCCCCCCCCCCCCCCGGGTTATCTTGAACAGGTAGAATGTCTGATGAGCTATTGAAGATATCAAGGAATTCCAAAGTCAAAAGAACCGCGAAACCAGCATAGCTATCCACCTCAACACCGCAGCAATACTATACTGCTTTGTGAGGATTTATTGGGAGCAAAAAGATAATTGACCCGATGCCCTTCCTAACGTTAATCCACAGTTTTCGGCAGTGGGCCTCGCCCTTTAGGCAACCGTGCCCACCATACAAGGCCAGGGGCGGCACCGAGGGTAAAATCAGAGGAAATGGCGAAACCTCATGGGGGGGGGGGGCGAACAGTAACAAATGAACTCATTGTGGTTAAAAACCCTTAATTTTTTGCGCAAAAACCCCTGTTTTCCTAAACTTTTTTGAAAATCCGGGTGGGGGGGGCACCCCCCTGGGCGCGCCGCCCCTTACACGGCAGCATGTGCTGGATTTGGCCTTCTGCTCTCTCCAAAGCTGACCCCTTGAGTTAATTTTTAAAGAAATTTATTTAACCTTACTTTTGGTTGCCTTTTCTATTTACCAAATGGGCATTATCATGTCCATCCATCATCAAACACCAACTAGTTGAATTAGAAGCAATATTTTGATTGGGGTTACTGGGATGGCTATCTCATGTTTGTGTCCTGTAATGAATGAGCCAATCAGAGGGATTGTCTCATAGGGATTATATACTGGCCCTACGCTGTATCTCAATTTCATATCTTCCTGCCTTGTAGCTGGCTGAGTCCAAATCCCGTGTATATGGACTTGTGACATATTTGTTGGTTTTATAACCTAATTTAGAGATTTATCATTATGTAATGGCTGTATTCCCTCATGGTTTCTCTGGTTCATAGTCTTTAGAAAAGGCCATGAAAAAAAAGTTTGTCTAAGCTTCCTGCTCGCATAGGTGTAAAAATTCACATTTTACTGCCTTTCTTTTTATAAGGTTTTATACAATTTTTTTAAAACTGATCAAGAAAAAAACTAAAAGGCAGCAAAAGTAGCCAAAAAGGTGGTCTTAAAGTGACAGGAGGAGATTTTTTTAGGACACGACCACCTACCGAGAACGTTTCGAAGGTTTATTGGACAAACAGGTGCAAAAGAAAACTGCAAACCTTGTTTTGAACTTGCCTGCTATCGTAATCGTTCCCCATAGAAAACCATGCTTTGACTTTCTGCCGTGCAGGACAGAAACTACTAAATCATCTTATTAGATAAAGACGGCGTATTCGGCTTATTCGCTTCAGGTGTGATCTAATACATTGGTAAGCATATTTTCCAAATATGTAAAAAAACCGGGGTTTGAGAAAAATTGGGGCGCTTCTTTCTTTAAATCTCCTCATGTCTCTTTAAAATGCATAAAGAAATCTGCCTAGTGCATAGCTCTTTAACTAAACTCAAAAAGCAAAATGCATAGCACTTGTTTTGAGCTAAATGAAGCTAAGACAAACTTTGTAGTCCAGGTGTTTGTTTTCTGCTTAATCCTTATATTTTGTAAATTTTATGTTTGTAAAAAACTAGTTTGGTATACAAAGCCAGGGTGCTACACACTCACCAGTATTAATATTTTGTATTGCTATAGGTATACATCTTTATTGTTATTTGTTTGAAATGTTTCACAAAACAATGCATAGACAAAGTATTGTAAAATTAGTTCTTTTTTTAATCCATTAGATTTTTAAAAACAGAATAGACCCTATACTTGGGTGCAGAACAGAGGGTGTTTTGAATCAATCCAACAATGCATTGCAATATGCATATATTGTACTGTACTAAACATGTGTCAGTACTGAGGGATAAAAAGTGTTCCAAAAGTTCAAGAACCACAAGATATTTCATGATCATGCAAAAAATTCCCTAAGTACTAATCCTTTGTGGGCTAAAATGAGCTTAAAAGTCAGGGTTTTTATGTGTTAAGAATAGGATTTTGTGGGATCACATGATCTTGCTAAGGTGAAATTTCCCAAAACTGGTGCATTGTGGGATTGACTCAATAAACCCTCTAGGTGCAGAGCAGAGAGCATTTTGCATCTGATGCAGTCAGCCAGTCAAATTGGCATGAGCTTACACAACCAGTTATATGGTGCTCGAGGCCTTATGCAGGGGGTGCAGTCGCATCCTCCAAAATCCATTAAAGGGGCAAAAGGTCCACTGAACAAAACTTGCAAGGGGGTCTTGCAAACTGAAAATTGGAAAATTTGGACCCTTGAGAACTAAATTTTGTTCAAAATTAGGCCACAAAAGTAGTTAAAAATCAAAATTTTGCTTGAAATGGGGGTCTTGTGAACTGAAACATGTTCAAATGGGACCCTTGTGAACTACCAGAGATGGCTGAAAAGGGGGGTCTTAAGGGCTGCACATAGCCATACCACCTTTTCATGTCAGTGCCGCCCTCCTGGGTACAGCTGTCACATAATAACTTTTGACAGAACTTACAAGCAGCAAATATAAACTTATAAATAACATGTTGTGAAAGGTGAGCGATTAACCCCTCTTTCATTTCTAAAAGATGGTTAGGATTGACATCTAAAGTATTCTCATATTGATTTGATATAAATTTGAATAGTGATGATTGAGGAAAGGCCTCATGAAATAAGTTTCTGGAAATTAAAAGTGGATTAAAAGTTTATTGGGACATTTTTAACAAAAAGAAAACTTGGGTGTTTTTTTTTTTAACCTTGCCTGATCTAAATCAATACTTTATGTGTGGTGCGATCAAGCAAAATGAGTCACAAGTCAGTCAGATTCAATTTTTTACTCTTCTATGTAACTGTATGCACCATTTAGAAAGCTTAATTTTGCAGAAACCTACATTGAAATTGACCAATTAATTCCAAAGATATAATCAGTTCAAGTGTGGCAAAAAACAATAGGAAAGACATTTTCATCTTTGTCTGGCAAAATCTCAAAATCAAATTTGTGACTTCCAACTCATTTTGCTTGATTACATCACTTTTGTTTTTCTTCATTAATTTTGTATTTGTTTTTCATTTATTAAAATTTGTTGAATATTGTATGATTTATCCACTTGATGAAATTGTACATAGTGAGTCAGTAAGAAAATAGAAATGAGCCTGATAAGAACAAATTTTGAAGCAAATTTCAAGAACAAAATGTGCCTGTCATTGTTGTTGAAGTTTGTAATTTGCCTCCGACAGGTTTAATTTGGCTTATGATGACAGAATAAGCGTGTAATCCAGTGGGTTCACTGAGCCTGTTTGAAATTGTTTTTTACGCAAAATAAGAGTATGCCTTTAATTTGCAGTGTGTCATAGGAGTTGTGTACGATTCTTCAAATTGTCCGGATCATCATTTCTTAGCACGTACTGCAAATATCATTTTGCAAATTCTGTGGCTTTAAATACAGTTGGCACAAAATGTATATGTATCTCAGCATGTTTTTGATAAGTATTGTGCCAAAGTCCGATAATTTGAAAGTTTTCAAAATGTACATTTTGTTGCCTAGGTCTTGCTCTTTCATTTAACATGTGCAAAAATGTCTGAGATAGAACGCCTAAAAGACGTAAACCACCAAACCAAAAGTTGCAGTTTTTGGATTTTTCAATGGTCACTATCATGTGTGGTATAACTTAATAATATGGGTGTATTCATTTTACACAAAGAGGTTTTCTGACTGAATGAGCGAGAAAGCCTACTTGCAATAATGATTGTGGTCATCGTGTTTGCGTCGCAGTACACTGCAATAAAATGCCCCTTGAAAACACCAAAACTGCAACTTTTGCTTTGGCATCTTCTGGGCCTTCTATCTCAGCCATTTTTAAACATTTTTACAAGCAATGTGTTAAATGAAGAGCAAGACCTAGGCAATAAAATGTATAATAAATCTTTTACGATTATCAGACTTTGGCACAATAGTGATCAAAAAGCATGCCAAGATACTTTTTGTGCCAACTGTACTTTTTGCCATAGAAGTGGCCAATGATGTATTGTTGAGAAAGTCGCCTGTCTCTCCTCCAACTCAAAGTGCCTTTCAAGATTGAAATGTGCAGAGATACTCTGAACACAAGTCATTTAATTTTTAATTAAAGCCACTATCAGTCATTTTTTTCCAGGATGTAATTATGACATCACAAAATACTAAAACATGAAAAAAATAAGGTAATTTTAACATGTTTTTTTTTTAAATGAATTTGTTGATGTGATGCAACGTTAACAATTTAATAGAGTAAAGATAGCACATGACCCAAAAAATTGCAACAGAAGGTTTTTTGGCATTTTCTGGTAGTACAAGGTCAGTTTAATAATATATCAAAAGTTGCACAAAATCAAAGTCCCAGAAAGTGTTCAAACTCTGACATAAACAAAATGGCCACCATCCGCCATTTTGAAAAACATAAATCCTCATATCTCTGGCAATAAATGAGATAAAAGGACAAACAATATGTCTTTTCCTACTAATTCTAGCATGACAAATCCATTAAAATCAGTTTATGAAGTTGAGATATCATTTTGACCTCTAAATCCAATATGGCCACCATCCGCCATGTTGGAAAGTACGAATTCTTGTATCTCTGGTTCCGGATGGGCCAAAAGGACAAACAAGATGTCATTTCCAACTAATTCTAGCATTGCAAATCCATTAAAATGGGTTTTATGAAGTTGAGATATCATCTTGACCTCTAATTCCAAAATGTTACCATCCACCATGTTTAAAGGTACAAATTCTTTTATTTCTGGTACCACATGGGCCAAAATGACAAATATGACACTATCTTTTTATTAAATTATTGTAGCATAAGAAATTACATTGAGATGCTTGTTTTAAAGTTTTGAGCACCTTGATATCTTAAAAAATGGCCACTGTCTGCCATTTAAAAAAAACATAATCATCCTATTTAGCATCAGACAGATTACAATGACAAATGAGGTGTCATTTTCTATTCCGGCATTTCTATTCAAATTAAAATGATTTTTAGTGGACTATTTGTCAAAAATTCATAGCCATATTGATTTTTTATGAGCTATAGATCTATCACATCATGTTCTTTACATTGTAATTGTGAATTCTTAAACAGAAAACATTTCACATTATTCACCTCATCATCACCAAAAAATTTGGCCGAAACATATGTTTGCAGTAGATGAGATCGACCACACTATTAACTATTACTATTTAGTCTTCAATTTCATCATCCGAGATCGAGACCGGTTAACTTAATTGGTCCATGTTTTCGCATGAATGTCTACAGGCTGTTGCGAAAACTTTTTGGAAAGGTACCTGTAGCATGATTCCAAAGACTCTGATTACTGATCATTGAACAGGGACACCATTGGGTTGCAGCCTTCATCTTCCTATCGATTCAGGATCTATATTGGTAGTAGTACAAAATACTCTGGAACAAGCTCGTAACACAGGGTTACCATGGATGACTTTGAGGGAAAAAAAATTGTTAACCCCAAATATTCTTGAAGTAGTATCGCAACCTGAAAATGCATTGGCAAAAAACAGATACGAGCAAATGTCATCACTGAATAAGCGCTTCAGAAGATTGATATCATACACATGTTTTCTCTTTGTGTCTGTCAGACCAAAAGTAAAGGTGATTAGCAGCCCTCTTCTGCACATTGGAGAAGTAGTATCAACAGATCTGTGTCTTCTAATTTGGGATGTTGACCTAAATTATGCCTTGGTAACTGCTATTTTTGCTATATCAACATCTGCATTTCCCAGTAAAATATGTCTACCTTATTTGCGATCCTACATGTAGTTTTGCGATGTTCATGTGTGCTGTCTTTTGTGTCTGGTTCACCAGTGTATCCATGGAAGACAACGGATGCTTTGTCATAATAGCCAACTGTGAAAGATGCATAATCATCAGCATTGCAACTATAGGTGCTTCCCTCTGTCCTTTTCAAGCAATGTAAAAGAGAACCTTCATCAACAACATAGCGATCAGTCTTTGGCACTGTCTCACGGGCAGCAGCCTCAGATGAGGACACATGTTCGTAAATGGCCATCAGAAATTGTGCTTTATCTGGCTTACATAAAACATGCTTGGCCTAAAAAATGGATGGCAAGGGTTTTGACTTTAGCTTTCCGTTTGTAGCTATGTTAGAAGAGTGAGCTTTTCCCCATTTGTTTGACTGTAACTTTGCCTACTTGGAAGAAATCTTGTACATTGACATCCTCACAAGCATTTTATCCCTGTGCAAATGTATCTCAAGGCCTTTTCTCATGTGAAGTGAGAATGCTGTTCAAACTTGGCTGCAAGCTTTGCCAAGTCATTCCTCTCTCTTGACATATGTGAAGGTTATTGATGATTATGCATCTTTCACAGTTGACCACTATCAAAGCATCCGTTGTCTTCAATGGATACACTGGTGAACTAAACACAAAAGACAACACATGAACATCGCAATACTAGGATCGCAAAACAGAGCAAATGCAACAAAATTTGCTGGGAAAAAGACATGTTCTCAAATGATCTGGATAGGAGGCTCTCATTATTAAACTAATTGGTGACTGAATGCAACAGAGAGAGCTGCCACGTAATCTATGCGGAAGGAGAAGCAGATGTTGATAAGCAAAAAAGGCAGTCCCCATGGCATAATTTAAGTCAAAAATCCATATTGGCAAAGACATAGAATCTATTGATACTTCTTGTGCAGAAGAGGCTGTAATGACCTTTACTTTCGGTCTGGCAGAGACAAGAAGAAAACGTGTATATATTACGCTTCTGAAGCATTTATTCAGTGATAACATTTGCACTAATCTGCTGTTTGCCCATGCATTTTCAGGTTGCGATACTACTTCACAAATAATTGTGGTTGGCAAGAAGTCTATTTTGTTCAAAGTAATTCATGGTGACCTTGTGTTACGAGCTTCTTCCAGAGTATTTTGTACTCCCATTCAATATGGATCCTGAATCAAAAGAAAGTGAAGGTTGCAATATGCAATGGTGTCCCAGTTCAATGGTCAGTAATCAGAGTAGTTTTAATGTAATGGCATACCAGGGCATTAACAGCAGAAACTAACATCTTATAGAAACCACTGATGGTTTGGTGCCGAGATAGTGATTAACCTCCTTTTTTAAGAGCTGGCCCCGATCATTAGTAGCAGGAATGTGCTCAGGAAGGGCATTCTAGATGTGGAGAGTTGAAGGAATAAATGATCTCTGATGGCTGACCATGTTAGATCTTGGAGTCTCAACAGCAAGGTCATGAGATCGTACTGACTGCCTGAGACGAGAGTCTATATACTCTTGAGTTTTAAGCATCAGTTGGCAAAGTAGTTCAGGAGCCTCCTCATATATAGAACATGCGGTGGAAGAGTGTAGTTTGCTCTTACTGCTCTTCGGTGTTATAAAACCTGAAAGATGTCCACTAAAAACCTCTGCTGCAAAACTCCACACTAGGAGAACTTATTTACAGATTTTGGACAAATAGCCCACTAAAAATCACTTTAAAACAACCATCTTAATGTATTTCTTATACCTCAATTATAAAAAATAACATATTTTCCATTTTTGCCCATCTGCTATCAGAGATGAAAGAATTCATACTTCTCAACATGGCAGGTGGCAGCCATATTGGATTTAGAGGCCAAGATGATATCTCATCTTAATAATACCCATTTTAATGGATTTGCTAGAATTAGTTGGAAATGATATCTTGTTTGGCCCATCCGGCACCAGAGATACAATAATTTGTACTTTTCAACATGGGGGATGGCGGCCATATTGGATTTTGAGGTTAAGGTGATATCTTAACTTCATAAAACCCATTTTAATGGATTTTTTATGCTAGAATTAGTAGGAAATGACATCTTGTTTGTCCCTTTAGCTCATTTATTGCCAGAGATATGAGGATTTATGTTTTTCAAAATGGTGGATGGCAGCCATTTTGTTTATGTCACAGTTAAACGCTTTCTGGGACTTCGATTTTGTGCAACTTTTGATATATTATTAAACTGACCTTATACTACCAGAAAATGCCAAGAAACCTTTTGTTGCTATTTTTTTGGGTTAGTGTGGGTACATGTCATATTTTGATCCTACTAATTGAGACAAAATGGGATTTTTTTTTTATTTTTAGGGGGATGACTAATTATGTTTTTTAAATAGATGGCAAATGAAGATGGATGTACAAGATGGATTATTCAGGATCCTGTATTAATGTTACATGTTATGTTTGTAATAAAAAATGGCAAAATAAAACACTTGTAAAATGTGTACTGCAAATTGCTTGTGTTATACTTTACTGGTACAGTGACTCTGTACCTTGGAGATTTGAGTGTTCGCACTGTCCACAAGCGGAACATGCTGACTTTTACACTGCAAAAACAGTGGGAAAGAATTTAGTATTGTGCCACAACCCTACGATTTCGGCAACCTCAACGGAATAAACTGCATGCTGAATACTGAATTCTGATCCCATGCAAACAGTGTTTAGAAACATGGTGCAAATTGGTGTTTAGGAATTAAACATGTCAAATCTCTAAACACTTATCGTCAAATATGTAAACACCTAATGTCATATCCCTAAACATGTTTAGATTTTAAACATGTTTAGATATAAGGTGTTTAGATATTAAACAAATTTTAAGATGTTTAGAAATGTGGTGCAAAATAGTGTTTAAAGTGTTTAACACCTCTTATGTACACAAAGGCAGCATTTTATAATACCTGCCACATGTTTTGATCGAGATCTCGATCACTTGAGCACAGTAAGTGTTAATTTCTAATCACTGTTTTTGCAGTGTAGTCATAGTAGTCGGTACTTTAAAATCTCAGGAAGACACTCAACTTTGGAAGTGATCAGGGTCTTGCAATGAAAGGTTTGATGTCTGGAAGGGGTCTTCTTTTTGGAAAAAACCCCTCTCTAAAATGGACTCATCAGTCAGATGGAAACATTGGGGTCGTAATAGTGCCAAAAATAGGAAAATTGACAATAAAAACAAGTGTCTAATGGTTGAAATTTGAAAAAAAACAAAAAGTCATAGGAATTGGTATTTTAGGGCAAATGAGGAAATCATGATTATACAAATTCTTCAAAATACAACTCGTGTGCCCTTAAAACCCCTTGACCATGTGACCTGGTAAATGAGGTCAAAGTTATTTGCCATCAAAACTGATGTATAAATCTGTGCAGTGAGGTCCGTAACATTTAGCTTCTGAGGCCAATTTTCTGAAAAGGGACCTTGCTTAACCGGGGGGTCTTGGGAATGCTGGAGAGATGCGAAAAGGGGGTCTTAAGGGACCGCACATACCCATACCTCTTTCCAGTGTCGCCCCCCCCCCCCCCCCCCCCCCCCCCCCCCGGGACACCCACACACACAGACATCGCAAACAATAACCTGCGGTAAACAAGCGGGATATTAGGCGAACAACAAAAAAATAGTCCTTCAGTAAAGCAGTCAAAAAAGGCTCGGATGTAGCAGACATCCATCACTAATTTAAGTTACCTTCAGGTTTATATAATGACGCTTGTATCACCTGTGCACAGTTTGCCATTGCAGGTAAAGCCTCAAAGTAAAGTGGAATAAATGAGTAACGTTTCATGTATAAGTCCCAAGGATGAAGTTGGGGAGGTATTGTCATTATTCCGTCAAGCGCTACTGAACAATCATGACAGCGCATGACGGAATCAATTGTAATACGTCATTTGTATCCTAGTATTCTATATAAACGCTTAATTACCAATAATATGGTTTTGTGTTGAGTTGAACATGGATCAATGCTTCCATTCATAATTATTGATGGCAGTTTAAGGCTCTCCGCAAACGGCTTGTTTGTGTCAGGTTCTCGTATAAGTAGCAAACATTATGGTGTGCTTAAATTGAAAGGGCACTCAACCTATCACAACAAAAAACTCGCTAAAACTTCACTGGAGCTGAGGCTAGAAGAATCGCACTAAGTACAAAAAGATGCGATGACGTCATCGCATATGAACACTATATGGGCACGGAAATCCCTTGTGGCTTCATCATGCTCATGGGAATGCTTGCCTCAGAGGCCCCAGGGTTGAGTCCCAAATGGAGTCCAATCTACCTTCTATCTTGACCCCTTCTTTCCTCTCGCTAGAAACCCCAACAATAAAATTTCTTCAGCCTGACCCCACAATAATTGCATTGTAGTTCAATAAAAATCTCAAAAAAAAAAAAAAACCTGAATAACCTTCCTCCTATGCATCCTGTAAAACTATAATCCAGCTCATTGAAGATTTTGGTGGTTAAGATCAGCCTTTGGATGTATTTCTTTCTGTGATAAATCGGGGGGAGAATTTGGATCATAATTGGAAACTCTCAACCTGGCAGATTTGAAAAGGACACATTGACTTCCCAGAATGATCATTTCAAAACTCAGAACCAGCGACTTGTTTGTTCTCAATGTAATATACTTTTCATTGCTGATCACAGGACCCCCCTTTTCCTTCAGTTTCCACAGGTTTTCAGGGGACTAGAGCGGAGAGTCTCAATACATGTATGACGTATGAACCTTTACATTAGCCGTAATCCAAGATCCTGTAATTCAGGTCATCTAAATCAAGATCAGGGGTCTGAGATTAGAGGCTGAACTAGACGCGGAACGACAGGCTTTTCACTTAACTAACCCTCCCTTGCGTCTTGTGGCCGGGGGATCAAAAAAGACAATGACCTAGAACAAATTTTCTCACACTGCAGGGCATAAGGCAAAAAAAAAATTGTTTTGATTTCCTCATCCGACGGACCCTAATTTTGGAACAGGAAAAAGTTTTTTTTTCTTACTGTGCAAAAATACGACCTAATTTTGAATTCAAAAAGTTTTTTTCAATTTTAACTTCTGAAATAAAAAAATATTTTAAACACTTTCTTAGCATGTTGTTGGGTTTCATAATGTAAAGGGATGCATTTTTGAGTAAGATCAACTTTTTTTGATTTTTAGTGTTTGGATTAACTTTTAAATACAAAAAACATGTTTCAATACAGTTTTGCTATTGACATTAAAAAAAGAAAACAAAAACAATTTTTATTCTTCGCCGACCGACCGTCCAACTCTAAAGCATCTATTGACAATCAAACAATTTTTTTTGGCCTAAGAGGTTTAATAAAACCCTCTTCTAACGGAGGGGGTGTTACCACCCCCTCCTTCAGGTTTATTTCCCTGGCTTGCTAACCCCCCTTTGTGCCAACGTTATTCATTAGTTTTCCGCTCCTTTATGCTAAAAACAACATCCACCAGGGTTAGAGGTAAGATAATGGTGATACCTGAAGTGACGGGGGGGGGGGGGGGGGGGTGGGGGGGGGGGGGTGTGGGTGGGGGGGGTTGGCAAATAAGCAAATAAAAATTCATGATTTTAATTTGCTTGCATATTTTTTAAGACTTTTTCAGTTCCGAACCTTTTTTTAAATGCTCTGATTTACTACTTGGTAGGGTGGGTGAGGTGTAACTTTGGCTGCTTCAATATTGCATATCATTACATATATATGATTTTTATTACTTATTTGTACGTTTTCAAGACATTTCATTACCTTTTTAGAAAATGGCTATGCTGTTTTTTACTTCCAACTTAATAGGTGGTGCCCAATATCATGTGATTTAATTAATTTGTATTTCATGAATGTTAATTAGCTTACTAGTATTATTGCCATATTTTTTCAGACATTTTGTAAACGCATGCTCGATTTACTTCAATTTTGGTAGGGTGGTAGAGTGGGTGTTACAATATCATCTGTTGATTTTGGCTGCATACAACCTGCTTGTGGTACCCTATTATCCCCTATCAAGTTAGAGTAAATCGGCAAGCGTGTTTAGTAGCCAGAGAAGCATTTTAAAAAAGGTTAACTAAGTCATACAGACGGACTGGAGGACGGACTGACGGACACACACATGGACACACAGAATTTGTACAATCTGTGCATCCATGAACATTCGTTGAGGTGACACAAAAATGGTCAGGAAGACTGGGTTTAATGTTTGGTACAACATATCAGGAACTACACAGTCACACACAACTAACACTCATAAATACAATCTTACACTTTCACACCTTTCCAGTTTAATCAATAGCTACATGGTTTTCCTTTTACTTGTAATTGTGCCAACATGTTGGATTTTACCTCCATTTTAAATGGCAAGCTAAAAGAAAAGGAAATTAATAAATAAAACGCCTCAATTAATGTTAAATACATGTTTTATTAAAGGTATGACCCTTTTGTACGAGTGTACATGGTTTTTGTTATGATTTTAAAATTTACATCAAACTGTCAGTCCTTGCATTCCTAACTCGGTACTTTTCTCAAATAAGCATAAATCACAACTTAACATCATGCCAACTTGAACCATAGTCCATTTTGTGTATTCTATCCCTACACAATAACTTAACCCAGTGGTATTACAGAATATGTTAACAGAGGAGTAGTCCCATTTCCTGAAAATCCAAATTTGACTGACGGCAAGGTCAAATTTAGCATAGCATCGGTTGAAGCTCCGGGGAACATATTTTCTTACCGGCGAATTTGAGGTACAAGACCCGCTTTACATCGGTTCACACAACAAACAATCTCTGCAATAGCCATCATTCTTTTCCCTTGTACCACTATATGTATGGATCTTATTTGAACCAAGAATAATCAACATGTTTACATGGTATCATTGTACCCACTTGCTCATCAAACCCCGGAACCAGTTGCCCACCGTCAAAACATTTTTTAGCATATGTACGATTTCGGGGAAATGGGCCACTGCAATTTGGAAAACCTGTTAGATTGGGATGCACTTGGGACTGCCTCTCCTTAAATTTCAGTCTCTCTCCAGGCAGACAGTGTGCACGAACAGCTGTGTTGAAGTCTCATTTGAATTATGACACAACCAGAATAAAACCAAATTTAATCACTGCGACCCACTTAATTAACAACTAATTAGGATTATTTGTTACCACTGACTTCCTCTGTGTAAATTTTACGAAATTTTCTTGGGGCAAAAAATATTATTTTTGCTTTAAAATCTAGTTGTATAACAGGCTCTCTTTGAGAATGGGCATATCGAGGGCGGTATAACCATACAATTCATGACATTGTAGACCTGCAAGATTCCCGAAATGGATTTTTCCTGATTTTTGCAGAGTACATGGGCTTTCTTGCATGGTCCCTAGCTACACAGTTGTCAAAATTGTGTCGAACTGACTGCTTGGAATTTCTCTTACCATAATAGACAAGGGTTTGCATGGGAGGAATCGTAAACAGCTGTGTGACCCAAACAGCTTACACATGAACAAATGTGGCTTGATTATGCTCTTAAAAAATAAAATAGAACACTAAAATGTCATTCACATCACTTTAAATGAAATCTATCTGATTGTTCATTACAGAACACAGATGAGATAGCCCTCTGAGTAAACCCATCACAACAATGCTCCTATTCTTTGTACATGGTGTTGGTAGATAATTTCTCTTACAAACATGATTATAAAAGAGGGAGTTATTTAATCAGTTGACCCTTCATTATGATCATCAGGGCCCATCCCCCGCTGGGTGTTTGACATGTCGAAGGACATATGTCTGTCACCACAAAAGGTGTGATATGTGCCCCCCACAGGCTCACACGGTGCCCCCCCCCCCACAGGCTCAACACTAGGCTCCCCGCATTAAAAAGGGGGGGGTCCTGGGAACCCCTAACGGGGGCGCACCACTATTCATCCACGTTTTATTAATAACGCAAGTCGTAAAAGAGTGTCCCGGCTTAGACAAAATTCTTACTGGTCTTTCTTTCTTCATAACGTGAGCTACAAAACAAAATCTCACAAAAAACCGCGTACAAGAAAGACGAACAATAACTAAAGGAGGCGACAAGATAATCCCATTTGAAACGATAGAATTGATTTCAAAAAAAACATTGAAACTTTAACTTGAAAACCAATCAGGTTTCACACATCATCATCGCAAACCAAGATCGGCCGCGGTAGCACGGAGTGTCATTCTTAGGTTATGCGGGGTGGTAAATCAGGCTTATTTGCGTTTTTAATGGGAAAATAACGTGAAAAGTAGATGGTCAACACTGCTATTCCAGCAAATTTCCAAAGTGTTAGAAAAAGCCGCTTGATATTTGGATTACCACACATTGTCCTCAAGTTTTTTTGCAAGTGAGTTGTGTATTGTAACGGAACCCGTCAAAATTGTGTATCCCTATGGGAGCGCCATAGTGGTGCACCCCCTTATGATATCACTATTTAACCCCTTGTCATTTTTAATGTCTCCATAAAACAAAACTCTGCTACTTTTTCCCCGCAATCTTTCACAGAACATGCTACAAAAATAGGTCACATTTAGGCCCACTACCCTGCCTATCCTGCACAGCCTCTAGCACTATTTTAATTGGTTACTTGGAAGGTAATATCATGTATGAACAAATCAGAGTATAACTTTCGAACACGAGATAATGAAAGCATGTTTTTGATTGGTTACTTACTCAGTGGGCCTAATTTCATGTTTGTTGTCCTGTAAGGAACCAATCAGACATGGCCCAATGGATTGAATATCTTCTTACATTACCATGACAACCTTTATTCTCCATTATGTATGTCATTTTCCAGGGCTCATTTTTGCTGAAAACACTGAGTTACAAAAGCTCATCACCAAGGACACAGGTCAGTGGGTTTTACTTGTACAGTAATGACATGAAGTGACCTTGTGTGATCTGGACATCATATATATCCCCAATCAGGGGTGTAATTTTAATGCATTGGTGAATGAAGCTACTGAACTGTGCCAAAGATTTTACTAGCTCAAGTGCGAAATCAGGTGAACATTAAATTGGGGTAGAAGTCCCGGATGCAATGAGGTATTGCCATTCATTCCGTCAGCGCAACGACCCAACGTCATACAGAGCAGCAATCAGCGCATGACAGAATCAATTGATAATACCTCATTTGCATCATGGGACTTTTAAATAAACATCTAACCAAAATTGGCTGTATCCAAAAATCAATATTAAGTGACAAAGGGCTCATTTTGCTTCATTACATCACAAGTCAATTGGATTTTTGAAGTACGGCCTAATCCTTGAAGCACATAACATTTCAAAAGAAAATGTAATTCCCAAATTGACATTTTTTTAGAATCAAAAATTGCGAAATACATCAAGAAATGTCTGCAATTCTAACATTTTCGAAAAAAAAGGGGACAATATGGAACTCTGAGTACCATCGACCACATGCAGCGCCCTCTATATGCCCATTCGCCTATTAAAAGTATGTGTAAATGCTGCAAACTGGACAGGGCTATGTGGTTACGGAACATGGAATGGCTCTCTTAACGACGGTTCTTCCCATGTGTCACATACACTACCCGGGGTAATTCCCAGTGATTTAATTGAAGATTGAAATTACCTTGTGTAGTACATTGATTGGAATAGAGATAACTTGTGTATGGTAGCCATGAGTTCATATCCAGCTTAGATCTCCAATTCTTAAAAAGCTGTGGAAAAGTAGAAGCAATTTCATTGGCTGATGCCAGGGTTCAATTCGTGTAATTGAACCCAGGTAATACCCGGCTGAGTATTGAAGTTATTTTTAGGTTGAAGCGCTTGTGCGTCATACCGCATTTTGCTACTTTCGCGCGCGCCTGCCAAGTTGCGTCTCGTTTGCGTATGAACGTTGCGGTCAGCGGGTTGTTCGATTGTTGTCACTGGTGATGGCAGTCCTTGCTTGTTGTGTTTAATGCTGTAAAGAAGCCCGAAATTGGGTTAAAGATGACCTTAATGATAATTGCCTTGTTTGAAGAATGAGAATAAAGGTATGATTTTGGGAACCGGCTACTGTATTTACGATGAATTTGTTGATATAACCAACCACCACTCGATTCCACGGTACTCTATTTACGATTGAAAGTTGGTGATTATAACCAACACCAAGAGTCCACTTCTCGAGCAGTTGCAGCGTACCTCAAGGCTTCAATTTAGGATCCCCTTTATTTCTACTTTATATAAGACCTCCCTCAGTGCTCTTCTAATCTCCAATTTATAATGTGTTCGCAGATGACACTCATATTTTGTATTCTAAAAAAAGAACCTAAATTACTTGAATCAACTTTAAATAAAGAATTAACCCATAGATCTAATTGGTTAAAATAAAATAAACTTCTCTAAAACATTAAAGAAAAAACTAAGTTATGGTATTCAGAAATAAACACAACCCGTTACCACCAACAGATATATTAAAATTATTATCGACGATAAACATCTGAACAAAGTAAACACACTAGACTGTTTAAGGCGTTTAATTGATGAATGA
Organism: Ophioderma brevispina; assembly: GCA_023653785.1. Taxonomy (NCBI): domain Eukaryota; kingdom Metazoa; phylum Echinodermata; class Ophiuroidea; order Amphilepidida; family Ophiodermatidae; genus Ophioderma; species Ophioderma brevispina. The sequence continues at coordinate 27,566 of JAMKCH010046639.1, forward strand.
CATGTCTTGGAATCACACACTTCAATGTTACTAAACTACTTTCTAAATACAACGGTATCATCAGAAAAGTTAAACCATTTCTGCCCCTTGATTCACCGACCACCTTATATAATACACTTGTCTTCCCCTACATCCAAAATCGTGCCATTTTGGGCAGAAAAAAAATAATTCCCATCTACATTCTCGTTTTTAATGCAATGCAAAAAAAGATCATCGGTCATGTACTAATTCACTTTGGTTAGCCCATACAGACCCTCTGTTTCCTCCATGAATACGCTTAAAAAAAGTTCATGAATCTACGTCTTCAGAATGCCCAGTTTCGGGATAACTACCATCATGACCTATTTCCTCCAAATATCTTAGCTGATCATTTTTTCCTGACCAGACCAAGAAGTCCATCCCTATGACACTCGATCATCTAATGACTTGTACGTTAGACAGACAAACACCAGATTTGCTGTGTGGAAAACCTATTAGGATCCAAGGTGCCCTTTTATGGAAAGTTTTGTTTTTTTTGTTAAAACACCCATTGAATGACCGTCTTAAACAGTCCCCATCCTAGCTATTTTAAAGATATTCTCAAAAAACAGCTAATTGGATTTTTATTCTGCAACTGATTACTTGTATATGATTTGGTAACTTATACTTATTCATGATATTTTACTGGTTTTTTTTTCTCTGTATTTTTTTCCCCCAATCTATTGATGTTTTTGGGTCAGCACCAACAAACTCATAGGACCCCCATACACTTCACCACCCATACCCCAGCGGATGTATTAAAGGAGAACCCGTACAACAAATAATATTATAAAAGCTACTCTACAAAATAATTATTGACCACATATCGAGGTTTCAGAAAAAAAACCAAATTATATTAAACCATAACGATGAATTAAAACCATCTAGTCTGAACATGTGGCCTATTTGAATTTTGCCATCGGGTAGAAATTGTTGTGAGGTGCGTTGGCACGTTGGTCATTACATGCCAATGGTAAACAACATTAGGAAAGCCTCACGTGTGAATGTGCCTTGACGCTAACTGTGCGTCCGATAGCCCATAACACAATACGTAATCCCCATATTACACTAGCGACGGATTTCAAACAGCGCTATGGTCAGACAAAAAGTTTTAATTAAATTTATGGTTTTATGAATTCCGTTTCCCATAGGAAACCACTCCAAGATGTGTTCAATAAATTATTGTGTATAGCATATATGTAGAAGCATTCTAGTAAAGTCTCCTTTAAGGGCCCATTCCACAATGTACAAGTCTCAGGAAATTCATCTCAATGAGGTCATGTGATCCCACAAAGATCGTATTCTTAACACCAAATGCACTGTCAGAATCAACCTGAAATTGTTGGGAAATAACTGTCTTGAGGTTATCTAGTGAAATATAAACAAAAATGAAGGTGATAATATCAAGAAATGCCACTCTTTATGATTGCAGACAGAGGCCAACACTTTCCTAAATTGTGATTTTCTATGGTCAATTTAGGATAATTTGTTACCAATGCACATTTGCTTCATTTTGGGTAACAATTTCAAACCAGCTAAATAAACATCTGGAAGTTTGAAACTCTTAAATTTTCATTTCAAAATCGGGAAAGGTTGCATGGTAACTCCACTAAAGAAAAATAGACAAGGTTCTCTGAGTACGTCACTCTGCATCCATCGGAGATGTCAGCAGAACACTTCAGTCTTCTCTTGCTTGTTACAAGCAAGACATATCTGAGGTAACTCTTACTGGCAATTATCTTATTTTAGAGAAGACCAAACCAAAATTTCTATGGGCAAACAAACATCTGAAGTAGGATGATTGTCTCAAAATATCCTAAAAAATCACCAAAAATCCTGAAAAAAATTTCTTGTCCCGAAATCACATGTTCATTGTGACTGATCTGGCCCCCACGCCAATATCAGCAATTAAAGTGATACACAACTATAGTGGTGGATTTCTGTCTCCGACAATTCCCACGCACAACACCCAGCAAGCGTGTCAGTTACGCAGTGGTTCAGCACTGCTTTGACCAATAGACATTGCGTTGTACATGCTGCATGTGTTAAATCCCCAACTATAGTTATTCTGTATGGACAATGCTTGAAGCATCTACACACCATATTCGTAGCAATATCCCATTGGCAGTTGGCTTCTAACCATGGGACAGTGGCGTAGCCAGGATTTTCGAGACAGGGGCGGAGTTTTGGGCATAGCCTCTCAAAAAATATAAAGAGCGGATGGGGGATAAAGGCCGAGGTAATTGACAGATGCTTCATCCATATGGGACAAGTCGCCCTCCTCATGTTGGAGACTTCATGGTTGTGATATCAGCAATTGTTTCTAGCATATTTACAGTCCTCCTTAAATGAACAAATGTTGCTGTGAAAGTTTATATTTTTACTTCTTTTATTTTTTGTGGTTTTTTTTTTTGTGAGAGTGTGGGATCAGATAGGGGTCTCGCTCTTGTCCAGCCTCACAAAGCAGGAAGAGCGTCGGCGGGGGCGTTATACAATTGTTTAACTGAGCGCATACATTGTACCGGACTTTCAGCACGGGCGTAGGCAAAGCACAAGCCACTGCAAACTGGAAAGGGGCATTATTGGGTATACGCGCGCGACATCACTTCATACGCGTAAGACAAGGACAAATATTAATAGTCGGGGACAGAATTACAGACCAAACTGGATATAAGCTCAGAGTTCTTGGGTTACATCCCCAAGAGGCTTAACAATAACTTACCCAAGCACGCTGATGATTACATATTCCAATGAAAATCAAAAATGTTCCTGGCTCATTTCAGAATACAAAAAAAACCCATCATATTTTTTAGAAAGGACCATTATGCACAACAAGTATTTCCAAGACACTTGGTACCCACAGTGTCGTGTTGACCAATAAAAAATTGGTTATCTAATGGGACAAAAAAAAAATTGCTTGCTACATCCGGCCACCTGCCAAAAGTAGCACTTTGAGAGCACTTTCTTGACATTCAAAAAGTTTGCCCAATTGGGCGGATTTTAAAGCGTGGTGTTGGCAACTCTGAACAGTGTATGCTCCCTTAAACTATGCAGAGGTTTTTTAGCACACACTTTGCCATATCACACAAATACCATTGTGGTGGTGTGTATTCTGATCCAGTGTGTGGAAGCAGGCTATGTTCCAAGATCTGTTTAGAATTTTGCAGACTATAAGGCAAAATTAAAACATGCTGTTTTCCAGCTGGCCACACGCATTTGATTTTGGAGCCATTTTTCAATTTGCAACCTGTATTTGAGCAATAAATTTCCAGAGATGCACTGGAAACATATACCCAATCCAAGAGGTACCCACTCCTTACAAATGTTTAAGGTGAGCCTTAAGGTTTGACACCTAAGTGAAGGTGAGAGCAGTTTGGGGAAAAAACATCTGTCTGTATTTGCCCTATGTCAAAAGTCAAAGGTGGGAGGGCAGAAGAAAATTTGCCGTGAAATGAAATACCACAGGAACAATTTTGAAACAAAGTTCTCTCAAGCAGTTATTAAGTCTGAGCAAAAGTTTTTCTAGGAGTAACTTCAATGCAAACAGCATTGCCGAATTTCTGAACTGAGGTCCCATCTCTTATTAGAGATTTTCTAACAGTTTACAAAAGCAATGAAGAAAGATCAATTAGCATTTTTTTAACAGTTTTACATAAAAAAAATGACCAATTGTGCTTTAATAGAGTTGAGGGAGTAGGGGAAAGCTACATCAAGGCTAAGTGGTACAAAGACTTGAATGTATATAAAAAACATTTGAAAACAATATTTTATTTGTTTAACATGTTGTTTGTCCCAGGTTCCCATTATTTTAAAAACAGTTTGTATGCACAATTTGTTGCAGGTTTGTGGGAGATGTCACAATTGGGCACAACCCATTCTACATTGATTCAGGTTGATGCTTACATTAAATTCAATGGTTCAGGAAAATTCAAGTAAAAAATTCCAAACTTATTTTCAACCTCTTTCTTTACCCCTGGTAGATTCTTGTTATAGTTTTAACACTAGGCGGGGTGGCGACAAGGAAAGAAATCCCAATTTTTGAATGGTATTGGTTGGTTATTTAACAAGTGGAAATCTTGATGATATATGCTTTGCCTTTTTTGATATGTTGTAATGGCAATATTTTTTATTCCAAACTGTTTTATCTTGATTTGTCATGGGAGGGCAAATAAAGTTCGTTCACGTGTGTGACTTGGAAGGTAACACATGTGACCAAACTTATTTGTCTCCTATGACAAAATAACCAATCTAGCAAAGTGGAAACATTTTGGGTTAAGTTTGGACTGAAGGTCATCGACAATGTAAAAAGTAAGTAATAATAATTGGTTACGTTGCCAAAACAGATTGGGTTGGAAAAGTACAAATTACCGGTTTTAGGTCACAACATGACCGAAGAATGTCAAGGAGCTGAAGAATCAATTCCACTGCAAGGGTATTTCACACCCAACGCACCTAAATTAGTTCGTCGTTGTGTCTAATTGCTGTAATCTATTTTGGTCATTTAGGAGTTATATATATTGAATTGAAAGACCCACTTGGCCGCAATTATGAAACACGTTAATTTTTGAGAGGGCTTACCAAATGACTTTCAACAAACCACAAAGACTTGAGGGCTTGTTGGGGACCAGTTGAAGCATTTAAAGTTTTAATAATTTGAATATGATCAAGAAATGTGCAATTCTAACCATTTCGGAAAAAAGGGGACAATATGAAATCTGAGTGACCATAGACACATGCAGCGCCCTCTATATGCCATTCGCCATTTTAAATCGTTAAATGCTGCAAATGGAAGGGCTATGTGGTTAGGAAACATGGAACGGCTCTCTTAAAGGAACGGTTCTTCCCATGTATCACTACATACCCGGGGTGGTAAGGGTAATTCCCAGTGATTTAAATCTGAGGATAAAATTACTTTTTGTAGTACATTGATGGAATAGAATACACTTGTGTATGGTAGCCATGAGTTCATATCCAGCTTAGATCTCCAATTCTTTAAAAGCTGTTGAAAAATGTTGTAAGCAATTTCATGGGCTGATGCCCGGGTTCAAATTCGTTTATATTGAACCCAGGTAGTACGCGCTGCCGTATTAATGTTATTTTAGGTTTGAAGCGCTTTGAGTCATACCGCGTTCGCTAATTTCCGCGCGCGCTGCCACACGTTGCGTCTCGTTGCTTCAGCGGGTTGTTCGATTGTTTTTCACTGGGGATGGCCCCATTCCTTTCTTGTTGTTTTAAGCTGTAAAGAATCCCGAAAATGGTTAAAGATGACCTAAATGATAATGCTGTTAAGAATGAGAATAAAGATATGATTTTGGGAACCGGTACTTACGACGAATTGAACCCGGCGACACCATTATTTTGCATGGAAAATCTGGTACGCCTTGGGTTCTAATGCGTCGTTTAAAGAGAGCGGAGTACGGTTCCCCAAGATCATACCTTTATTCTCTAAATCCAGATAACTCGAGCAGTCACTGAAAATTCAAAGTATTTCACATTTGTTCAAGAAACTTGAAAGCTGTTTTTTAAGTTGACATTTGGATCGGCACAAAAAATGCTATCAAATGAAGTACAAAACAAGCCATGTCTTAGGTTTAGAGATGGCTTCCCAAATGGACCCAATGATGTGGTGTGAAGTTTGTGAAAGTTTGTTTTTTACCACAAAATGAGTCTTTGGGTTGTTTTGCAGAATGCAATAAAGCTGTGACATATAGGTCCCGGCTACTCATAAGCAGAATAACCAGGGTTGAGATGATAAAATAATGAAATTAGGGACATTTTAAACTGATTTGTGACCCGATTCCACAAGATGAGCATAAAGGTGTGAACTTATCAGATTTCTAGAGTGAATACTTGGAAGTGTCATAAGCTTCAATGATATGGTCAACAGTTGCTCCTTGATTGGCCTTCATCCATCGACATTTTCCTATTCAATTGTCTTCTATTGATGTATAAAGGCATTTCATGTAAACATGACTGTCTTTACACTCATTTTATGATTACAAATGGCCATTCTTCAGGTGACGTAACATGTGACAGATACTTTTTCCCCCATGACAACAACAACCGATTTAGCTTTAGCAACAGTGGAAACATTAAACCTTTCCTGGACCCGATGCTAGGCAAATTCATGGGCCCCTCCATTCTCCAGGACTTAAGGGAATCAAGATTGGCAATTATCACCCACGTTCGCCACGTGTTGGTAGAGAGCTGATATGAGGTTGCAGTTTCATTGAAAAACGGTTCTTTGAGGCGAGCCACTCTGGCTAGAAATTCTAGGGCAGGTGCCAGTCAGAATTGCTCTCTCGAAGCGTTGAGAAATGTTTCAGTTTCACTGCGCTAAAACAACTTGGAACTGCTGAGCGGAATATCTGGCTTGAAGTAGGCCAAGGTCCTGGGAATGTGTTAATGTTGGTTTGGTTGGGACAACACAAACCAAAAAAAACAATTGTTTACACCTTAGGAGAAGGAGAACTAGATTGTTTTGTCATGGGAGGCGCATTATCATTAAGTTCGGTCACGTGTATTCCAAAGAATGGCCCAAATCATTTGTGTTGCCTGCCCCTCATGGCATTTATAGGAAAGGTAGTGCTATGATGAGTGTAATGGCCCCAAATTTTTAAACCAGTTTTAGGTTGGTAGTCTGGGTTCAAACCAGGGTTTGTCCTACAAGAGGGGACCTTTTTTCCTTTCAAAATACTGTAAAAGAGTTAAATGTAATGGGTGAGAAAATTCCTCATGGATGGGATGGAACAGGCCCATCCATCCATGAGGAATATTTTCTCACCCTAAAGCACACGTATGAGTATGTTGTAAGAAAAAAAAGTCCACTCTGTAGGACTAACCATGGTTAAACCCAGGTCTGAAGTTAGTTCCCTTTCAGAATACCAACATGTTTGTTTAGAAAAGCAGCAGCACAGCCCAGAAAGCAAACTAGACCCCAACAGGGTTCATGATACAAGATCTTTGACGTTGCCGCAGCAGAAGAAGATAAGCCGATTAATACTAGACTGTTTTTGGCTTCAGCACAAGACTTCTTCCGATTCTTTCTACAATTACCACCTATGGACTATCATCATTTAGGCCAGGGATGAAGGGAATCCAACTTTCAAAATTTTCATGTTCTCCCTTTGATTCCTTTTTTGTTTGCATTCCCGTCCCAATTTATTGAAAATTTCCCACTTAAGGTCCCCTTTCCCTCCGGATTGAAAAGGTTTGTGGTTCCACCCCCCTTTAAAGTTCATGTTTGCCTCCACTCCCATTGTCACAAAATTGTCCTCCCCCTCTGGCATAAACAATGAATCTTCCCTTAGGCATTATTAGTTGGGTAATAAGAATAAGGGTAGTGTGAAAAGCAATACGTGGAGTTTGACTTATAAAATCAAAATTGGATAAATCCCTGGGAAATGGACTTCTCTCGTCTCCTGTCATGAGACAGACTGGAATAAACTTAGATGAGCATGCAATGGGTACTAGGCGTTCATTATTTGACGTAGTTGACCTCTGACCCCATTTTATAATTTGGGGCGTGTTTTGTCTTTTGGTCTTTAGTTTGGTTTATTCCAATTAGTTTCAGACACCTGTCAATCGCGATGGTCTTTCCTGTAAAAATAAGACAAAAGAAAGGAAAGAATTGGAATTAGAAAAAAAAACTCATTAAAATATAAAATGGTCTTTTTGGTTTTGGGTTGTTATTTCATAAGGTTATTGTAGTCCATATTTAACTCATTTTAACTTAGAGAATAAAGGTATGATTTTGGGACCCGGAACTATCTTTACAACCAAGGGATACCATATTTTAAGTGGAGAACAGCCAGAGGATGAGGAGGTGATTAAAAGAAATAATGGTGTGTTTTGTCGCCGGTTTCAATTCGTAGTAAAGAGTACCGGTTCCCCAAATAATACTTTATTCCATTCTTAAACAGCTTTATAATTGAAGGTTTTTTTTTTTTTTTTTCCAGCTTTAAACTCAATTTCATGATTACTTTATGGCTTAAACAAACAAGAAAGGACTGCCATCACCCAGTGAAAACATCAAACAACCCGTTTGTTGAAAGCAACGATTCAACGCACGAGACGCAACGTTGGCATGTGTGCACACACGTATAGACAAAACTAGGTAGACGTAGCATTTCAACCTCCAAATAACGCAATAGGCATCGTCGTACTAAACCCTGGGTTTAAATTGTGAATTGAAATTGCTTACATTCTCAAACTGTTTAAGAATGATCAATAATCAAGAAACGCATCACAAAAAGTTAACATATGTGATGTGTGATCAACAAAATGAGTCTGAAGTCGGTGAACAATTGTACTTTTCCTATAATGTAGCACCATGTAACAAAAGCTCTTTTGCTGTGAAAAAACCCCATTCAAATTGACCAATTAATTCAAAGATCTAATCAGTTGAAGGGTTCAAAATCATAGGAAACAAAAAGACATTTTCTCCTGTTGACTATATCTCAAAATCAATCTTGCGACCTTCGACAAATTTTGCTTGATCACCAGCAACATATAGGTAATAAACACTCCCCCTCTAATAAACGCCCTCTCTATTATTGTACCCAAATGTTCCTAAAATTACAAAAATCCCAGGCCATTGTAAACAATGATATAGCAATGTGATTGTGAAATTTGTGGCAGATTTATAGGCCTGAAACTGGTCAATGAGCCACAACTCAACCAGTATTTCATCAAATTAAAATGTAGAAGATACGTTTGACACATACAGAGTTCATAAAAATTACATATTTCCATGTAAAAGTGCATATTAGCTGGCATAACAGTGTGATTTAATAAAAACCCTACATTCAGGAAAGATTTTTTTTCAAAGGTTAAACGTGTAATTTTTGCTTGAATGTTTTACTTTGGTTGTGTAGGGTAAACTGTAGGGATCAAACAGGCTATAAGATTTTTAATTGGTGTCTTTCGGACTTTGGGTTCAGAAACTATGTCAGTTTTGCGGAGATACCTAACAATTCGGTTTGCCAATTTTAGCCATACAAGCGGAGAGACTGACACTGACGTATACCATAACATATTATAGCAAAAAGACAATTCACAGGTTGTATGCAATTCAGAGGTATCAATTCTCTCAAAAAACATATCAGTTTTAAAACAAGGCGAACTCGTATTTACGCGATGCCGTAAAATATGTCCCCGCCACCGAATGTTCGATCAAACTAATGCAATAAATGCAAACTCCAACCCCCCCCCCTCTTCAATTAAATACCATTGTTCAATCGTAAGCGTTGGCTATGTCTCAGTTCATGAAAATGCTTCAAATGTTGTTTACATTTCTGTAGTAAATATTTTTGCACAATACAGTATAACCAGTGTCCATAAAATTGGCGATTGAACTAAAGCTGAGTTTTCTGTAAATAAAATTGGATTAAAACTTTAAATCAATATCGCACTGTTTTTTCAAGGGAATACAAAACTATGGTTTCACTTTGGCTCCCAAGTTTCGTGTGGTGGGTTAAAACCATGACATCTTGCTGAACCGTGGTCTATAGCTATCCTGACTTTCTTATTTAGGAAATGGAACATTTTTACATAAGCATTTTCTTTTGTAATCTCTGGGATATTATTTTTTATATCCTTCTTTGTTTAACAATAAATTTGGTGTTAAATGTTTTTACTCAAATCCCTGCTGAAGACCATGTTAATCTATGTAAACGATGCATCTTGGTTTGGACTCAAAATAGACCAAACAGGATTTTAAGTTTCAGCAAAATGCCTTCTTCCTCCAGAGTCCAAGTGACACAAATATAAACGTTTTCAGAAAGCCTTAAAATCCCTCTTTACAACCAAAGCAAAATACTTGAGCAAAAATTATTCTTACTATTTAATTATTTTTTAATTCGGAATGTATTGGGTTTTTTTTACTCGCACTGTATATACTATTTTTGTACCCCGGGGTCTTGCCTGATATACTCCATTTCCATACCTTGTGCAGTGGACGTCAGCGCAATTTTGATGGTTTTTGCACCAGTAAACCGCGCGCGTTGGTTAAGCGACGGTTGTTTTTTTGTTTTACACGCGCACAAAAGATGGCAATCTTGATGCGTGCGTTAAAAGTTGTGTCAAGGTCCAGGACTTTACTGATGGAGGTGGGGGAAAGAAATGCTACTATAGCTGGAATACCCTAGGGGCTAGACAAAGAGTGCATTATAATAAACAATCATACAAATGAGGAGGCTGAGAATTGAAATGGTTCAATTAAATAATTATTGGGGACTAATGACCCCAAATGAACTTTGACCTCATTAAGGTCAGTGAATTATTATGCATGTTTGTTTTGATAGTCTCCAAATTGATTGGTATTTTTCTGATGTGCTTGCCCACAAAACTGACAATCAAAATATACAAAGAAGAATTGGCCATTGAAATTCGGTCCTTGATTCATGCATACAAAAAATGAGGATTTGAAATGGTTTCTGGGAAATCTGACATATATTTGAACAGGAAATGCCACTTGTTTTGCAAGTCTGTCTAGACTATACCTACCTTCATCTCTGAGTGTGAATCTTCCCATTTGTGGGAATTCCTTTAAAGTTTTTCCCATGCAACCACACCGTGGTTTGTACCGTGAATGGCTACTTGATCATGTTTAATGAAACCTTAATAACTGCTAACAGGCAGTATGTGTACTGCTAATAGGAGTATAGGTTTGCGTGACTAACCTACCCTTCATCTCTGAGTGTGAATCTTCCCATTTGTGGGAATTCTTTAAAGGGTTCCATGCATACCACTCCTGTGGTTTGTAGCCGTGCATGGCTACTTGATCTTGTTTAATGAAACGTGTTTTTTGCTTGTGCGCTTGGCTCCTGTCCTTCTTATCCACGTAAGGCTAACAATGTCTGCAATTAAAAGCAATACAAAACACAAAACTATTTCAATCTGATTAGTTATTGCAGAATTGGTCCTTTGAAATCCACACTTGTGGATGCCCTTTACCCATTTTTTCGCAAATGTGCGAGACTCTGATTTAAAATCAAGTCGACCACCCACACTTTACCTATATCTCCAAGTGTTGTTCGTAACCGCCAGCCCACCACCCACACCATCATCACTGATAATGTGATCAATGCACATATTGTATTGCGGGGAGTATGTCATCAACTGTCTTTATCTAGATAATAACATCTCATATTTAATAAGAAACAAGCAGTTGTTTAGAGAATTTTTCATGTGTGTAAGTAGGCCAATCCCCCCCGTGAAACCCTCTCATTCTCTTGTTAATGCATAGCGATTACGATCAAGTGTAGATCCCACATGATTTTTGCACTTACGACGCAAGCGATTCAAACTAGATGTAATAAACCAGGAGATGTGAGTGGCCAGTTAAAAATCAGAAAATCAGACAGCGTAGGGCTCCAAATTTGACAGACATGCCGCAAATTTTCGCCACCACTGAACTATTAAAGTTAAATATTTGGTCCAGTGGTTGATGCGCATCGTCCCGCAATCCCAAAGTTCGTGGGTTTCGAGTCACCACTGCGTCCAACTGTTGTGCCCTTGAGTTAGGCACTTTACCTTAATTATCCTCTCCACCCAGGTGTATAAAGGGTACCATCATTAGTCAATGTCTGTGAAAGTAACCGACTCGCTGTGTGGGAAGATGTGGGCAAACCCCCCACAGCAAACATATAACGGAGGAGTCTGGCCCAAACTCTAAGGAAGGAGATGGGGCACTCCTCATAGGAGCTTGCTCGGCACGAGTATGATAAAGTTAAATGGCCTGTGACCAAAAATCTTCCCGAATTTAACTTTTTCGGCAACCCAAAGGTTATTAACCATATATTTACCTCAAGCACTGCTATCAGATGCTTTTTAAACAAGATTGGAATTCCTCCGCTTGATGCATTAAAGAATCTTCCCTACTATACCGTTGGCCTTCTCTACCCGATCTTCAATTTTGCATCCGCTTTTTTCCGAATATCTATCATAATGGCAATCGAGAGTCGCCATATTAACTAGTATTTGTGTCACTAACTTTTATAGGTTTATTTGAAATCATCATGAAGACAAATACAAGAGAGCACCAACCAGCCCGAAGGTTTGGGGTGGGTGTCACCTACCTACCATAAGAAGAAGTGAAAGGAATCACCCCGGTCCGCTCAAGGTTTGGTTTGCAATCATGAGGCGTAAAACCTGACAGCGGTCGGGGTGAGGGTTGGAATTCTGAATGTAGGGAGCATGAGAGGGAAGGGTGTAGAGATATGCATGTTAAGGCAGAGAAAGGTTGATGTGGTGTGTTGTACAGAGGTGGGTTGAAAGGGGAGTGGGCTAGGATGGTGGGAGTTGAGGGAAGAAAGTATAGTTGTGGTGGGCAGGAATAAGGACGGATTGGGGGGAGTGGGACTATTGGTTAAGGAGGAACTGTGTGAGAAGGTATTGGAGGTGAGGAGGAGAGCGATGGG